>VDFB02070997.1:0-28487 GCA_007258455.2 Sequoia sempervirens
TTCCTTTTTCTCGAGCCTACTTTTACAAACAAGGAATCTTGGATTTTCATTTTAGACTTCCTCCTCATCTCCTCTGATAGGAGAGTGGGAATTATATTGTCCATCTTCGGATCTACACCACTACCATTGATAACAACAATTAGATTTTCCCAAGATTTTGGCAAAGAACAAAGTAACAATATGCATTTATCTTCATCTTCTAACTTTACATCTACAGATGCTAACTGACTTATAATCAAATTAAAAGCATTCAAATGATTTGCAACATAATCACCATCTTTCATCTTTAAAGAATACAACTGTCTTTTCAAATACAACTTATTAGTAAGACTTTTGGTGTGATAGATATCACCTAGGCTCTTCCACAACTTATATGCAATAGTTTCTTCTAAAACATTCAAGAGAACAACATTAGCAAGACATAATCTTATGGTCCCTCTTGCCTTCTTGTCAAGCTTAGCCCAATCCTCATCTCACATCGTTGTAGGTGAATTTGTCTCATTACTAACAACTAACCACTGATCTCTCTCTTCAAGGATATCCTCCATTTTTAGTTTCCACATCTCATAATTAGATCCATTGAATCTTAATTTAAATATCTAAACGAGAATTAAAACTCATTGTAACAAACTTATTTTCCAAAATCGACAATAACACAATAGTAAAAGCTCCCACTACAACCAAAAAACCTTCAAACTTTTAAGAGAAAGGCATCCCAAACTCTACCCAACCATTAGCTCTGATACCAAATGTTGAAAATGGAGGTAATTATGTAGCTTTAAAACTTGTAAAACTATTATACTGTAGATCTAGTTAAGTGTTCTTTGTTACAAATTCTTTGTGAATGATTATTTATTTAATTCATTTTACCATAATTTGTAGAAGTAGACAGAAGATTGTAGAAGAATAAGACTAGAAGAAAGAAGTTACACAACATATATCGTGGAGAAACCCTTTCAGGAAAAAACTCCATCAAGAATCAATAGTGCTTGTATTATTTAACCTTAGAACAAGATTACAATAATTTTTTATCAATCCTTCCTTGAGATGCTTTTTTTTTCTTCAACAATTCTTCTTCACAAACTACAATAAAATCCGATAAACTCTCTTAAACTTGTTGCAATATATAGACAATAATGAGCCTTGTAAACTCCAAATTATAAAGTGCAATGCTCATCTCACAAAACCCATGCCTATTCTTTGCAAGTAGAGTTTTATCATGAAGAACAATGTCAAAACAAGTGCTTCATCCATTTGGGCATCCCAAACTAAAGTCATAACTCAACCTTGATTCTGAAGATATCTTCTAAACTTATCCTCAAAGTTGGTGCCCAATAATGGACCCACTTAACTCAGCCTTATAAAATATCTTATCATGCAAAAGTGTTAACTTCAAGATGCCAACTTGGATGCCCAAGGTGGGTCCAAATCAATCTCTGTTAATTGAAACATATCTCTCCACCATTCATGCAAATATCATGCATGATTTATCATCCCCACTTTACTGAATGTATCACCTGTTATTTGTCATGCAACTCAAGTCATTAGTCATGCATTCCAATTCAATTAAATTCAACTAGCATTCAACTGAAACTAACTACATGCAACTCAAGATAACTAAGTATGGCTGGAACTAAACTAAACTGAATTGAATTGAACTGAACTGATATTGAACTTAATTGAATTGAACTGAACTGATATTGAACTGAATTGAACTGAACTAAACTAAACTCCATTTATGTAAACATCGATCCCTAACTTCTAAGATCTTTACATGCATTACTGAAGTGTTATCTTTTACTCCAAACAATTAACTTAACTCAAGGTGAGTTCCACCTTCCATGTGGGTGCCCCATGTGCTCCTATTTTGTAGGAGCTCTTCATGGGCATCCCTACATGTTCCTATCATTTAGAATTAATTACAAATGTCAATTTACATGTTCATTTCATTTGAATTTAATCTCTTTCTAATCCTAGTGTTTGGGGAACACTTTCCAAGGACTTAGGAGATACATGAAATAATGTTTAGGATTGCAATTAAATAGCATCCTATTCCCAACAGTTTGGTCAATAATCTTTTTTGAACTTCTTTGTAACTTTCAAAGATCTTGATCAATTCCTAGATATTATCATTTTCCAAGCAACATAAAATACAATAGCAAATCATTTGGACTAAAATTAGGTACACATCATTGCTTAGCTCATATTAATTTAAGTTTGTTCATCATATGATGTTTATATGAAATCCCAATCTCATGTGCTCACATACTTTCCTAACTAATTTGGTTAGTCACTAATTCAAATTTAATAAAGCACATTTACCACAATAATCATTTAAACTAGGTCATAGAATAATTGAAGCATTAAGCATGTAATTGGGTACAATCATTGATGATCTTATGTACCTTTAGAGCTTGAATATACACACACATGTATATATTTCAATACACACATTTTCAACATGATGTTCTAAGAGAGTAATAAGTAAGGATTAACCCATGCTATCCATTGGTGGTTTCAATACTATGTCATACTTAAACAATGTTGGGTAAATCGTTAAATGATTCACTAATCTAGCATAATTAAACTTATCAAGGACTCACAATAGTTGTAGATGGGGTTGAGCCTCACATTTATATTTAAAAAATAAAAGTTTATCCTAAATAGTTTTTCTATTTTTTAGGGTCACAACAATAGATGATTCTTTCTCATATGCTTCTTCTTTGCTTCTCCTATATTGTCATTGTAGATTACATCTCTTTGAGCAATAAAATATAATAAATATAAACACTTCAAGAATGATATCTCTCAAAATTATTTAAGTAATTTTATATAAATTATATATGTTAAATACATTAAAAATTCTATATTTTTATAAATATATAAATTTTGAAACTATTAAAAATTAGAATAAAATATTTATTTTTAAACACAAAAGTTTAAACAATAACAATAAATAAAAGACCGTACATAAATAGATTCAAAACTATATTTATAAAAGTTTGTTGTCATATTTAATTATTTAAAATTTAAATTTTTTATATAATATTATATATAATTTTATTTATCAAAATAAAAAAAATAACAAATATTATCCTAGAATAAATTTTAAAAAGATACAAAGAGATTTGAGAGCAAAAGTACTATTAATTTAAAACTTAAGTTTATTAATTTAATTTATTTAAAATAACAATACATGTCATATTTTTGAAGTTTATGAGCTTGGTCGATGGCATTTCCGGGAGCTTGCTGCGGGCGAGCTAGGGCACCCGTGCCCTAGCTTCCTCTGTTCTGTGTTCCTGGCGTCGGTGTGTGGGGGACGGGATTTGGTGTGGTGCGGGTTGAGGCCAGGGGTGGCCGTTTTCTACTCTCTTTTTCTCTAAGCGCTGGTTCCTCTTCAGATTTGTTTGGTGTTGGCTATTGGGTGCGTGGTACGGACGCAGGGGTGGCTCTTTACCTGCGTTCTTCTTCTCCTTTGCTGGCTGGGTGGAGTTCTATTTGCTTCCTTGTGCAGGGTGGAGCTTCTTGAAGTTCATTCTCTTACTTGTAATAGCGGTGGGTTGGTTTTGGTTTGGGGTTTTATTTTGGTTGGTGCTTTTGGTGGGTGGTCTCAATGGCAATGAATGTATCGATTGATGAGGTGAGGGGAGATAATGCTATGTCGGAGGCTAGTGATGGGGCTCCTCTTGGAGAGGGTCGGACAAAATCGAATACCTTTAAAATGCATAAGGTAAATGGATGCTTGGAGAGGGCGCAAGTTCATCTGGTTTTGGTGTTTCAATCGGAGGCGGTTGCGGATGATCTGGATTACTACAACAAACATGTTTTGATTTGTAAGTTTATGGGGATGAGGGTTTCTCTTTCTTTCTTGGACACTTGGATCCGCAAGACCTGGTCTCCGGAGGGTGACTTTGATGTTTTGTTGGCTGCAAACAATTTCTTTCTGGTAGACTTCTCGTGCATTTCAGATCGAAATAAGGCATTTGAAGGGGGGCCTTATTTTTATAACCAAGTAGGTCTTTTCATAAAACCATGGCATGCAGGCTTTAATTCGGCAGAAGAGCTGCCTTCTAGGGTCCCAGTTTGGGTTCGCCTTACTCGACTACCTCTTGAATGTTGGAGAACTGATATTTTACAATCGATTGCTTTATTGTTGGGGAAGCCTATTGGTCCTTCTCAACATACTTTGGATAAGAGAATCTTTTCTTATGCGAGGGTTTGTGTCGAGATTGATCTAAGTCAGCCTCTACCTGATTCTATTGATTTGACTGTTGGCTCTAATTCCTGGACCCAGCCATTGGATTATGAAATGTTGCCTTTTCGGTGTCGGCTATGTCATGAATATTGACATCTGCTGTGGAGGTGTCCTCGGGCTTTTAGTACAGGAGGTAAAATTAATGCGGATACCCAATCTAATCTGAGGGTGGAAAAGGGTAAGGATCCAGCACAGGGCTTGGCAGTGGACAAAGAAGGTTTTGTTCCTGTTAAACCTCGAAATCGAGGCCGGGGCCAAAAGAGGCCTTTTCAAGATAGACAAGAAGGGGAAACTTTCAATAAATTTGAGGCTTTGGATGGGTTAGTTCAGGAGGAAGGGTTTACAGCTGTTATGCAAATGGTGGATGGCTCTGGTTCTAAGGAGTTGGTTGAGGTACAGCCTTTGGTGGTCCCTGGTGTGGATCAACTTGGTGACCAGGATCCTCAGAGGGTGTCTGGCCTAGCTCCTTCTGCTCTAGTTATTGGTGCGAGGGATGGGGTTGTTGGTGATTCTGGTGGCCCCTCTGGTGCTGGGAAGGTCTACTCGGAGGCTAAGGATAGCCCTGACTTAGGTAAGCTTAAACCTTCTTCCTCTATTTTGGGTGTACAACAAAAACATTTTATGAAAGGGATTCCTGAGAAATCAATGAAGGTTGGTCGCAAAAAGGACCAAGAAAAGGTGAAGCTTGCTGGAGAGACATTGGTTGAGGCTGGCTCGGTGAAGACTATTGATGCTCACTTTTCCCAACCCCAACGATGATTGTTCTTTCTTGGAATGTGAGGGGTATGAATAGCATCCCTCGACAAAAGGCTATTCGAGACTTGATTCGCATTCATTCTCCAGATGTGATTTTCTTGCAGGAAACTAAGTTATCAGTGGATAGTATGTTAAGTGTGGCTCCTAAGATTTGGGGTCATGGCCAATGTCAATGTGTGGGTGCTTTGGGTAATTCTGGTGGAGTGGCTTGTTTTTGGGATCCCCGAAAGGTTAGTCCAATTTGGTGGATCTCCTGTAAGAGTTCAATTTCTTGTGTCGCTTCTCATTTAGAGTCAGGGGAGAAAGTTATTTTCTCTAATATATATGCTCCGACTGATTTCCAAGGTAAAGCACAACTATGGGATCATGTTAGACATGTGAGGTCTTTGGATCCTTACTTGCCTTGGATCCTGGCTGGTGATTTTAATGCTGTCATTTCTTTAGAAGAGAAGAGAGGAGGTAGTGCTCATTTGGAGCCTTCCTCTAGGCTCTTGCAGGATAATATGGCTCTTTTGAGGTTATTTGATGTCAAACCAACTAATGGAGTCTTCACTTGGAATAATAGGAGAACTGGAGATGCTGCTATTTCTGAAAGACTAGATAGATTTTTGGTGTCTAGTTTTTGGATGGGGGATAGGTGGATGATTAGCTCTGAAATATTGGATAGTCGAGGCTCCGACCATTGGCCAATTAAGTTTGTGGTTGTTGTGCCTCAACAAAGTGTTAGGCAGACTTTCAAGTTCCAACTCATGTGGCTCCGGGATGAGTCTCTTCATGATATGATTTCTGGCTAGTGGGATCTTGGGAAGCCAGCTTATGGCACTGCTATGTATTCATTCTCAAAGAGGTTACAATATGTCAAATACAAGTTGAAAAGATGGAATAGGAAACACTTTGGTAATTTGTTTCATGGAAAACAGAAGGCTCTGGATAACTTGGACTTAATCACCAGGCAGATTCATGATCAAGGCCTAACGGAAGAGTTGAGTTTGTCAGAGATTGCTGCAGCAAAAGAGGTAGAGGAATGGGAGTTAAGAGAAGAAATCTTTTGGAAACAAAAGTCTCGTATTGAATGGCTCCAGGCTGGTGACAGGAATACCTCTTTTTTTCACAACTCAGTTAAAGCTCGGAGGCAAGGTAATGTTATTTCTTCTCTTGTGTTGTCTGATGGGGAAATTTTGTCCTCTTCTGCTTCTATCTCTGCATAATGCATTCGGTATTTCTCTTCATTATTTTCTGAAGATTCGCCTCCTGCTGAGGAGGCTAAAACAAGGATTTTGAACTGTATCCCGCAGCTAGTGTCTAATGAAATGAATGAATCACTGCTTTCTCCTATTACCTTGTTGGAGCTTGAGAACGTTGTGTTCCAGATGAAGAAAGGTAAAGCACCGGGGCCTGATGGATTCCCTGTTGAATTCTTTCAGGAGTTTTGGGAGGTGGTTAAGTTGGACCTCTTAGAGGTTGTTAAGGAATCTTTCATGAATAAACAAATGTTGAAGTCTCTGAATGCAACTTTTTTAGCTCTCATTCCAAAGAAGGAGGGGGCTAATTCTTTGGATCTTTTTCGGCCTATTGCATTATGTAATGTTGTTTATAAGATTATTACTAAGTTGATTGCTGAAAAGTTAAAACCTTGGCTTGGTGAGTTAATATCTGAGGAGCAGGGGGGTTTTGTTGCTGGCAGACAGATCATGGATGGTGTTGTGATTGCAGCAGAGACCATCCATTCTATGGAATCCTCAAAAGAAAAATCTATGTTTATCAAGTTGGACATGGCAAAAGCGTATGATCGCGTTAAATGGAGCTTTCTATTCAAGATTCTTGGAGCTTTTGCCTTTGCTAGTGATTGGATTGAATGGGTTAGGAGTTGTGTTACTTCTTCCTCCTTCTCAGTGCTTCTCAATGGTGAGCCCACTAAGTTGTTTGGTGCTTCTAGAGGCCTTAGACAAGGAGATCCCTTGTCGCCCTACTTATTCATCCTTCTTGCGGAAGGATTGGGAAGGCTTATTCGTGCTCAGGTTGCAAGTGGCTTGATTCAGGGCTGGAATTGGGGAAATGATCTTCCCCCTCATACTCATCTACAGTTTGTTGATGATATGGCTTTGATGGGTAGGGCAAGGGTTGAGGAGGCTTTGAACTGGCGCAATGTTTTGGACAACTACTTGGCGGCCTCTGGGCAGCGCATTAATGAGGGGAAGTCTCTCATTTACTTCTTTCATACTCCTAAGGGTATCCAAAGGAGATTAGCATGTATTCTTCATTTCCAGATCGGTTCACTTCCTTTTCTCTATCTTGGTATCCCTCTTGCCATACGTTCTCTCCCTAAAAGGTTTTGGCAAGAGACTCTTGACAAGTTTCGAAGTTTGGTCAGCCATTGGACTTGCAGGTGGCTTTCATCAGCTGGAAGAGTGACTCTTCTTAAGTCTGTGATCCAGGCTCTCCCTCTTTATAAGTGTTTTGTTCTTTCTGCTCCATCAAGTTTTATTCAAGATTTTGAGAGACTATCTCGTCAGTTTCTATGGTCTGGCAACCTTCTTCATAGAAAGTGGAGCTTGGTGAAATGGGATGTTGTCTGTAGGCCGAAGCATGAAGGGGGTCTTGGTCTATGATGAACGGATTTGAATGGGCAAGCCTTGGCTACTAAGCTGTATTGGCGTTGGTGTTCACAACAGCATATGTGGTGGGCTAAAATTCTTACCCTCAAATATTTGGGTGCGGTGGAAAGCACGGAGGTTGTAAGATTCAGTATGGAAGGAGTTCTATGATCACGGAGTACCCTCAAAGGGGAATTCTTAAGCTTGTGAAGCAGGCCTTTTGGATTTGTAATGGGGGTAAGGAAGTTCTCTTACATGACTCTTGGGATGGGCATCCCTATTTTTATCTTCCATCCCACCTTGAGGGACTTATTACTTGATTTTTGAAGAAGCGGAGTTGGTGTCATGTAGCGATTCCAAGTCTAAACCTCTTTGAGTCAGTTATAGAATTGGAAGGATCTCGAGGATTGGCCCCAGTTTTGGAGGATCATAAATGTGAGATCCTTTTGCATCCTCTTCTTGAGAGGGATGTTCTTGCTTGGGGTCCGGATTTGTGGGGTAAATTTTCGGTTGCCTCTGGTTATCAGGTTTTGGATAAATAGGCCTTTGGGAACTCTGAGGTTCCTTGGTGGAAGCATGTTTGGAATAAATTTGCTTTGCCTAAGTGTAATTTTTTCTCTTAGCTTGACATTGTCAAGGCAAATTATCTTCACTTCAGGAGTTAATCTTTGGAAGCTTGTGGGAGTTCGGGGGACCCTTCCATGTGTGTTTTGTGTGGTCGGCATGATGAATGCCTCTCACATCTCTTTTTTCAGTGTTCCTTTGCTAAGGATATTTGGCATCACTGGTGGAATCTCTGGAGCTTATCGTGTTGCCATGTCTCTGCCCTGGATGATTTTTGGAGGAGACAGGGATCATCTCCTGCCAAAACCTCTTTTCTTAAAATTGCTTGGAGCATTGGCCCTAGTTTGATTGTTTGGCACCTTTGGTTGGAGCGCAACAGGCGGATTTTCTTGGATAAAAAATTGCTCTTGGAGCATTTTTGGAGGCGGATTCTTGGGGCTCTGCAAGAGACGTTGTCTACAAAGTGTGATTTGTCTGTGCCGGTTGATCCGGGGGACTTGGGTGTTGTTAATTCCCTGGGTCTTGTTGCTGGAGATAGGAGAAAATTGGGCAGTGTGCATCATAGGCGTGGGCGCGAGAGGGTGGCTCGTGATGGCTTCTGGTATCCGCCTGCTCTAAGGGAGCTAAAGATCAATACTGATGGGTCATCTAGGGGTAATCCTGGGCATGCCGGAGTTGGTGGTATTGGTAGAGACAGCTTGGGAGTGGTGGTGTTTTTCTTTTCCATGTATCGTGGTTTGCATTCCAATAATCTTATGGAGGCTAGTGCTATCCTTATGGCGATTGAGCGTGCGGTTGGCCTTGGGTGGCGGCAGATTGTTTGTGAGTCTGATTCTCAGGTAGTTATTGACATGTTGCATAAGCGACAGTTGGAGGATATGAACTGGCAGCTTGTTGTGGTTGTCAAGCAGATTATTTCTATGTGCTCTTCTCTGGAGTCCATTGTTTTCCGCCATATTCCGCGTGAGTGGAGTAGGGTGGCTGATGGTTTGGCTAGATGGGCGTCGGAGAGGACTAATTCTTGGTATGTGGATGGTTGGGGCAATCTTCCTAATGACATGGCCCCTATTCTTGAGGAGTGGGTAGCGGAGGATATGAGATGCTTCTTGGGTGTGAATTAATTCTTGTTTTGTGGGGCCCCTTGTGGCTTCTTTCTTCTGACTTTGTAATTTTGTTCTGATTCAATAAAGTTTTTACCCTCTTTTATTAAAAAATATATATATATTTTTGAAGTTTATATTTGATTTAGGCCAAGGAAAGGATAGACAAATGATTTAGGCCAAGTAAAGGATTTGCATCAAATTCCACTTATAGAAAGATCATTCTTCAAGTATTTAATATTCCTTACATGAATACTAATAAATTATATAAATTTATCAATATATTTTTAAAAAGGTGATTTTTTTTAATTAATATTTAAAAAAATATATTTTTATTAAATAATTTATATTTATTTTGTAAAAATTAGATATTTATTTTAAATTAAAAACGTAATATTTAATTGATTGACAAATATAATAATTTATAATATTTATATAGAATTTAACTTCTAATTTTTATGTCAAATTCAAAGAATTTGATTCAAAATCAGACAATTGAATTTTCATCTAAATATCAAGATTACAAACTAAAAAATAATAAATAAATAAATAAAAGAATATCTTAGTAAAGACGTGTGTTATTCTTTATTTGAAAGATCCAAAACTCCAAATGGAAAACATTCTTTCATGCCAGCTGTTTCACCTAGAGATATTCTCTAGATATTCCAGAGAAAATCTCGCTAGCGCTGTGTTTGGGGTATTTGTTCCGGCTGAACATTCTAGAAACTAAGAGATTTGATATATGTTAGTGGGTTCCACAATCTTTAAATAGGTTAGGACTGCCGAAATCTGTGTAATAATCTCCTTGCATAAGGTTAGATTAGCTTTGGTTGCTTTCTTCTTCTTGGCTCAAATAATTTTAGGTTAATATTTGCAGGATGGAGAGAAATATGGATAACGGCAGCGAATCTTTCCAGTGCCAGATCTGTCTGGAAGTTGCTTACAAGCCTGTTGTTCAAGCCTGCGGTCATGTCTTCTGCTTTTGGTGTCTTCACCGAGCCATGAATTGTTCGGACACATCACATTGCCCTGCCTGCAGGAGTCCATATCAGCATCTGCCCAGAGTGTGTGAATTGCTTCATTACCTTCTTTTGAAAGCATTTCCGAAGGAATATAAGGAAAGGGCTGAAGAGATCTTAGAATGGGAGACAGAAAGGGGTACCTTCTCTCCTCAATTGGGTACTCTAGATTCGAATGGTGAAGAAAATAAGGTCGAAAAAGTTACCCTCTCTTCTCAATTGGGTACTCTGGATTCTTCCGGCCAAGCAAATGAGGTCTTAAAATTTGAGAAAGAAAAGGACAACTTCTCTCCTCAACAGGGTACTCCGGATTCTTCTGGCCAAGCAAATGAGGTCTTAAAATGTGAGAAAGAAAAGGACAACTTCTCTCCTCAACAGGATACTCTGGATTTGAATGGTCAAGCAAGCGCAGGAACTTCTATTTCAGAAAGTAAACTTAGGGTAAGTGATGTTTTGTGTGCCCATTGCAAAGATCTAATTTATCGTCCCACAGTACTCAATTGTGGGCATGCATTCTGTGAATCATGCGCTAATTATAGTGTCTTTCAAGGAACAATTCTCAAATGCCAAGTTTGTCAAAGCTTGCACCCTGCAAAATCATGGGCTGTTTGTCTGGAGCTGCATCACTTCTTACAGAACATGTTCACAGAGGAATATGCAGAGAGAGAGAAATCAATTCTTGTGCAAAACAAACAGCCTAAGGAGGAGTTCCCAACTGATGAGATAGCAGAGACGTCATCTCAAATGGAAACAGGTATTCATGTAGGATTTGGATGTGATAACTGTGGGTTCTATCCCATTATAGGAAAGAGGTATAAATGTAAAGGTTGTAGTGAGCCTGTGGGATTTGATTTGTGTGAAACATGTTATCAGTCCCAGGCAGGTGCATGTATTGTTGGTAGGTTTAATCAACACCATAGAGCAGAGCATCAGTTTGAGGCTGTTGCAGGTAGAAGGCCACAAAGATTTATAGACCTTGATTATACAGGACAGTTTATCTGATAACGATAATTAGATTTAATGGGCTAAAAGCTCTTACAAGTCTGTACACGACAGGTAATCTTCAAAAGTGTAATCTTCTATCTTGTTATAAGTTAAATAGATTTGAGATTGTTTTGTTTGCAGTCCCATACAATGTTAGAAGTTAGGTAGGGGAGCCATGGAGAGAGCTGCTGCATTTATCTTTATGTTTCAAATGTCGCATGCGATCTGTTGAAGTCTAAAACTGTTTCTAAATTTGAGCAGCTATTCCTCAAGGGAAACTAATTTGAAACTTAGTTAGAGGTCAATGGGCAGAGTTCTATTGTTAGTATGGTATTTGCGAGTTCTATCGTATGGTATTTGTGGGTTGGAGGGAAATATGAGAATTTATGAGTATCATATATGAAAATCATAATTCAAGTGAAATATATATATATTTTTTTTGCTTCATATAAAATATTATAAATATTCAATATAAAAGTGTTCTTTATAAAATAAAGTGTTCATCTATATAAGTATTGTTCTTATGTGAAAAAATACCATTCTTATGTGAATAATTATTGGGATGGTAATGTAAATGCATTGTTGTATTTCATATTATATGTTTGTCTTATTACCAATATAAAAAGTGAGCACAAATTTTCATGAAATGTGAAAGGTTGTAAAAAAAGTTTTATGACTATGTGAAGATGGATATAAATTGTATTTTAAATAATAATGTGTTGTTTTTATAACTATAAGTTGTATTTTTGTGTTCAACCATTGGGATAATTTGTGTTGGATATATAGGTTGGCAATAACAAGATTTGTGGTTAAATAAAAGATACTGAGATCATTCAGGTCTCACATTTTAAATAAAAATATTATATTATTCTAAGGAATGATGTTTTTACATTCAAATACTAGATATTCCATGATTAGGTTTTGGTCAAATCTTTAAAAATTCATTATAAGGACACATCTCACTAGACATTGATGTGGCAAGTTGCATGATGAATCACATTTCAAAAAAAGAGAGGTCCAACAAATTTTCATGTAACAACTATATGCTTGCAAAGTTAGCCCACACAACTACTGACTCCACTTTCCTAACTGTTAAAGGCTGATAGTTGATTGATTTTAAGATTGGTAAGAATTTTTATAAAAAATGACAACTTAATTTTAAAGGATTTTTTTCTTTTAAATAACAATAACTATTTTTTTTCCCTACACTCATGTTGAAATTTATACGGCTATTTAGGAGCAAACCCAACAGAACTCAAGGTATTTGAATCTGGATTTTTAGCGTGGTAATGCTCTAACTTTACCCTGCAAAAATTTACAAACAATTATTTCCAAAGAGGTCAAAAAGACAGCAGCAGATGAGAAAATAAATAAACACAAACATACATACCCTCCATAGTTATTATTTAAAATGTAAGTCCAACAGAATTCAAGATATGTGAATTTCAGCGTGGTAATGCTCTGACTTTACCCTGCAAAAATTTACAAGCAATTATTTTCAAAAAGATCGAAAGGACAACAACAGACCAGAAAATAAAGAAACAAAGCCTGTGTACCCTCCATGGGATCACTAATTATTATTTAAAATGTTTGTAAGCAGTTTCAATGGGAATCAGTCCTGGAATTTAACTGTCGACCTCATCTGTCAAACAGGAACAAATAAGCAGCAGTCTTAGGTCATTGTAGGAGCAAAAATTTATAACCCATTGTTTCCTAAAAGGCAACCAAGTCGGTGGTGCCTGTTGATCAGGGTTGCTAATTTTCAATTCCATATTCAAATTTTCAATGATCATGTCTTGCAAGCTCCTAATAAAATTGTTGGTGTTTTTTTAAGTACCAATGATTATGCTTCACAGATTCCTAACATGCTTGGCTTTGTGGAGAAGTCTGTGGTATGGAACAATGGAGCCTACTAACTAATATTAAGATTAGCCTCAACTTGTAATAACCAATATTAGCACGTACAATTACATATGCCATTGAAAGTTAATGGTACACACAGACGTATACACATATATGTGTGTACATATGTATGAAAGCAAGTCACAAACTCTTCAAATTGTTGAAACTTAAATGCCATCTATTTATGGCATCAGGCTATAGGTTATATGTGCAGGTGAGTGAGCTTTAAAAACTTGATCACGATGACTAACCAGAGCATTGAATTGCCACATGCTGCCACTAATCTCAAAATACAGATTTAAATAATATGAATACAATTTTTGACACATGGACTAGAAAGCAGTAAAGCAAACAGCTTTGTTGTTCCAAAGTATTGAAATGGACTCTATACTTGTATTTAGGAAGTTAAAGCCTAAACTTACCTCACCTTTAAACTGAATTTGAGACCCACCCTACAAGTACCATTTATAACTAATAGGCATGTATTTAGGAGTGACCATCTAAAATAAAATATCATTTCACAATGAGTTTAAAAAATTATGGTTTTCTAGCATAATGGGGATGCAATGACCACTGGGTCTTCCCTAGGAATTTTGCTCAAGCCTAAGGGGATTTTCTGTTTCAATGTTTTCCCAGTCCGAATGGGATTATGGTTTGGCTTCTAGATTCTTGAATTTGAAAATAAGAAAATGACAGATATATTACCTGGTTTGTATTGTGCAAAATGTACGGTTGCAAAATTACCTCATTGTATAATACGATCCAATGAACATACATGCATTCATTTTTGGGATTGAAGAGATACTCATTTAGGGTGTCTTCTCCCCATATCAGCAGCAAAATATGAATGGCAATTAGTGGTTCCAGATTGTCTCCCAAATGAGCCGTTAAGATTTGGTCCTGCACATACCAATACAAACAAATAATCTTAAATACTTCATTGATCTAACTAAACTAAAAATACACTTGGAAATGATAAATAGCCCTGTGAATTTTGAATGATGTGCGTACACATAAACCAAGAATTTAGATGGATGTACATATGCAGAAAATATACCTTGTTTGTGGTTGACGACCTTCTCAATAGCATGGCACTGTGCACATTTAATCTTGAAGACTATCTCTCTAGACTTATCATTGCTAGGAGGAGCCTCTGCGAAGGATGGTTGTCTCCCTTTGCCTTTTCTAACAGCTTTCCCTATTTTTGTAAATTGGAGAAACCTATGAACTAATAATCCCATGCATTGCACCAAACCAAGAGACTCCATTTATGGAAACATGAGCAAATATTCATGAAAATTTCAGCAATCAATATTTCTATTTTGATTGTGGGAGTGCCAAACAAAGTGGAGGCTATGCAATATACACATTTTTTGTTATAATGCCCCAATTTTCACATCAAGATATTAGCTGATAACTACAAATCAACATATTTATTGTATTACAATTATGACATACATGTCACAATTTCACATTTGTGCACACAATGCTATCAAAATTGAATGGCATCATGATCAAAGCACACAATGACACTACTAAGTGCAAGAGACATAGGGTGTATAAACATCAAATATAATCACATTAACTAAAGACTTATATGACTATCATGGGATAAAACCAACACAATGACAAACAGAGGAGATAGTCTCCTCACAACGCTCATCATCGACACAAACTGAAGGTGAGTATGGAAAAGAATAAATCACAAGCTATGGTACACCCTCACACATTTAAGCCTAAAACCAAACACCCAAATAATGGATTCACAACACCCAAACATCCTTTCAAACAAGACATGAGTGATTGGTCACAAGGGAGGCATGGCATCTCGCTTACATCTCACTAGAGACTAACCAAGCACAATCAAGGGTACAAGAACACCTTGTCATCAATGAAGAGGATGAAAAGAATACATAAACACTTCAAAAAAAATGATGGAAAGGAAGAGCAAATCATAAGTTACAACTCTCTTATAGAAAACATTTTCAAAAAACATTAACAACTACTCTTTGCTTTAAGATTGTCCCTTTTGAGCAAGATGACCCCTTTTACTAATCAAAATTGCCTTGGCTCTCCTAGAATCACTCTTAACTATCATAAAATTGCTCTTTTTACCAATGGACTTTCCCCTTTCACAAATAGAATTCCCCCCATTCAAAGTAAGCAATTTTGAATAGTGCACAGGGCCTCAACTAGACAATGGGGTTGTTGAAGACACCAAAATAGACACTAAAGTTCCTAAGGTATTCCCAACAAGCCTAAGACTATGTTTCAAACCAAGAAACATGAACAAGAATTCAAATCCAAAACAAGTGTGTGGCTAAGCAAATGCAACACCGCAATTCTTACACAAAACACACCTCAACCCTATCAATTCTCATGCTAACAAAAAATAGTTGAGCTAATAGAATTAAGCATCTAATACAAGGTTATATAGATTTCACATAAGATGATATTTCAATTTAGGTGAATTTCCATGGTCCACATGCATATAAACTAGTAACAAAAATGCAACAAGGGAGCATTCGACCATGGTCAGCCTTGCTAATAGAATAACCAATATAACAACAATACATTCATGAATTCAAATTACTCTAACATCATAATCAAGCATAAACATATATAACTCACTTTCCAACATGAATACATATTAGGCTTATATGCCACACAATCAAGACTTACAAATAATGATATTTCCATTGCAACTCAAGGTATCATTTCAGTTCAAATAACAATTATTACTTGATTACAAAGTGATATTGACATTCCAAACGTTAATGAAACACACTACAATAGAATGATTATCCCAATATCCAATTACAACATAATTTAAGACTACAATTTTCTCAAATATAACACAATACTATTGCATAAATACATGAAGAGTTATAGGATCCTCATATGAACTCCATGACCCAAAGAATGGATTCACAACACCCAAACATCATTTCAAACAATCCATGAGAAATTTGGTGCAAGTGAGGCATGTCATGTCACTTACATCTTACTAAAAACTAACCATGCACACTTATGGGCACAAGAACACCTTGATTTCAACAAAATGATGACAAGAACACAAAAACTTCAAAAAAGGAATATGAGAAGGAAGAGAAAACCATAAGATACAACTCTCTTATGGGAAAATTTTCAAAAAACATCAATTACTATGTGCCTTAAGATTGCCCTTTTTGAGCAAGATCGTCCTTTTTTACTAGTCAAAATTGCCCTAGCTATCCTAGAAGTGCTCCTAGCTACCTAGGATTGCCCCTTTTCCAAAGGAATCACCCTTTTCACAAGTCAAATCACCCCTACTCAAAACAAGCAACTCTTAATAGTGCACAAGGCCTCAAATAGACTATAGGATTTTTGAAGACTTCAAAATAGATACCGAAGTTGACAAATGGATTCCCAAGCCTAAAAATCCAAAAGATGTCTAGGATTATGTTTCAACACAAAGAAACATGAACAAGAACTCAAATGCAAAATAGGTGCATGGCTAAGCAAAGGTAACACTAAAGTTCTAACATGAAACACACCTCAACCCTCTCGATTCTCATGCTAACAAAGAATGACTGAGCTAATAGAATTCAATATGTTTGAGAATCTAATACAAGGTTATAGATTTCACGAAAGATATTTAAATTTAGGTGAATTTTCATATTCCATATTCATATAAACAAATAACAACAACACAACAAGGGAACATTCAACCATGCTTAGCCCTACTAAGAAAATAGCCAATATAACAACAATCCATTCATGAATTCAAACTACTCTAACATCATAATCAAGCATCAACAACATCTATAACTCACTTTCCAAAATCAATACATGTTAGGATTATATGTCACACAATCAAGACTTACAAATAATGATATTTGCATTGCAAGTCAAGGTATGAATTCAATTCAAATAACAATTATTACATGATTACAAAGTGGTATTCCTATTCCAAACATGAATGGAATACTCTACAATACGATGATGATCCCAATATTAAATTGCAACATAATTCAAGATTACAATTTTCTCCAATATAACATGATATGATAGTACAAAGCCATGAAGAGCTACAAAATCCTCATGTGAACTCCATGACCCAAAGAATGGATTCATAACACCCAAACATCCTTTTGAAAAATCCATGATCAATCAATCACAAGGGATGCATGAAATCTCACCTATGTCTCTAAATATTGACCATGCACACTCAATAGCATGAGTACACCTTGATATTGACAAAACGATGACAAGAACACACTTCAAAACAAGAAGAAAAGAAGGAATAGATGGCCGTAAGATACAACTCTCTTTTATAATTTTTTTTCAAAAAAAAATCACAACTACTCAATGTCTTAAGATAGCCCTTTTTTACTAGTCAAAATTATCTTGGCTATCCTAGGATTTCCCTTTTTATTAATGTAATCACCCCTTTCACAAGTAGAATTGCCCTTGCTCAAAATGGACAATTTTGAATAGGGCACAAGGCTTCAATTGAACAACAGGGGTTTTGAAGACTTTAAAATAAACACTAAACTTGCCAAAGGGATTCCCAACAATCCTAATAAAAATATGTCTAGTACTATGTTTCAACAATAAGAAACATGAACACAAATTCAAATCCAAAACAAGTACATGGATAAGCAAATTCAATACTGAAATTCTAACACAAATACACCTCAACTCTCTCAATTCTGACACTAACAAAGAATAGTTTAAATACTATAATACAATATTTTTAAGCATATGATATGAGGTTATACATTTCACAAGATGATATTTCAATTTAGGTGAATTTTCATAGTCCACATGCATATAAACTAGTAACAATAATGCAATAAGGGAAAATTCAACCATGTTTAGCCTTGCTAATAGAATAACAAATACAACAATTCATTTATGAATTCAAATTACTCTAACATCATAGTCAAGCATAAACGTCTATAACTCACTTTTCAAAATTAATACATATTAGGCACTTATATGTCACACAATCAAGACCTATAAATAATGATATTTCCATTGCAACTCAAGGTATGGTTTCAATTCAAATAATATTTATTACATGATTACAAAGTCGTATTAACATTCTAAATATGGATGGAATGCATTGCAATGGAATGATGATCCCAACGTACAATTACAACATAATTCAATATTATAATTTTCTCAAATATAATATGATACAATAGTACAAAGCCATGAAGAACTACATGATCCTCATGTGAACTCCATGATCCAAAGAATAGAATCACAAGACTCAAGCATATTTTTGAACAATCTATGAATAATCAATCGCAAGGGAGGTATGGCATCTTACCTACATCTCACTAAAATTTGACCAAGCACACTCAAGAGCACATGAATGCATTGATCTTGAAAAAATGATGACAAGAACACACAAAAACTTCAAAAAACTATGAGAAGGAAGAGAAGACCATAAGGTACAAATCTCATACAATTTTTTTTGAAAAACTTCAATAACTACTCATTATCTTAGGATTGCCCCTTTTGAGTAGAAGATCACTTATTTTACTAGTCAAAATCACCCTGGCTATCTTAGATTCACCCCTAGCTACCCTACAATTGACCTATTGTGCCTTGCACCGACACCCCACTTTTGTCTCTGGCAAAATGGGGACCCCCATTTATGTTTTGTGCTTTTTATTCTTTCTTTTTTTCTCCTCTCTCTCCTCCCTTCTTTTTACTTCTTTCTTATTTCCCTTGGTTGTTTTGTTGCTTGTCGGGGTTTTGGGATACTCAATGCTAGTATGACATCTTCATCGGACTCGACCCCTAACTCATGTTCATCATCGTTGTTTTATTGTCACCCCTTTGGGTTTTCGAGTATCAAGTTACTCACTTATCGTACCCTTGATCCTGGAGGACCAATGGTGACGATGTCTTATCACCTCGGTTGACATGCCTAATAGAACATTAATTCAATTGCAAAATATTAAATGAAGGTTTAATTGGTAGTTGTTAGGTAGGTTTAAGAGGGAAATAAAGAGGTTACAAATATTCTAGGTATTCCTTCACTTTCATCTAATCTCTTGTCAATGTATTAGATTGCTCATGGGAAGGCATGAGAGTTATTTTTTCTCTAGATACAATTGAGATCAAAGAGTTGGACAACAATGGTTTAGTAGTAGGGAAGATCACCATTCTAGGTTATATACCTTCTCACATTTTTCATTTTTTGTTTTTCCTATGACCTTACTCAAATGAGATTAAAAAATTATGGAATGCACAGTTCAAGGACCTTAACTACTATTATCTTGAGCAAATTAGTCAGCAAGACATGGTCATAAGATTTCTAAGAGTTGCATTCTCTAAGGGTCTTTGTGAGGGTTGTACCCTTGGTGAGCATCTTGAAGAAAAATTTGACAAAGGAAAATCTTGGAGGGAAACTCAATATTTGGAGCTACTTCACGGTGATGTATCAAGGGCATTTCCCCATCCATCATTTACTAAGGAAAGATATGTTCTCACCTTCATAGATTATTTTTCCAAATATACATGGGTCTACTTTCTTAGATAGGAATCTAATGTCTTTCACAAGTATTGAGATTTCTAGGGACTAGTTGAGAAACAATCAAGGAATGTCATCAAATTTCTTCAAATTGATAATAGGGGAAATATGTCAACATTAAGTTTAAACAATTTTGCACAACATAGGGGATAGACATGCAACAAATAATTCCATATACTCCTCAATAGAATAGTGTGACAAAACATAAGGACATATCATTGAAAGATATAGCTTATTGTGTGATACACTCCAAAGGTCTAACACCACAGTACTAAGTAGAAACAATCAAATGTGGTTGTTATATATAAAATAGTGTTCCACACAAATCCTTGAGGGGTATCACTCATTTTAAAGCTTGGATGAGAAGACAACCATCAATTGAGCACTTCAAGGTCTTTGGATCTCCAATTATAGCATAAATACCTCAACAAAATTATAAGGCTATGTATCCTCAATTGAAACCTTGCATCTTTGTAGGCTATCCAGATGATGTAAAAGGATATCAATTTCTCCACCCAACCACACATGAGTTTTCCATTAAGATGAGTGTTAAGTTATAGGAGATTTCAATTGATTCTACACTTGGTATTTCTCCTTCTATTAAGGACTCACTTTTGATGATTTTTTGATGACTATGATCATCCACATCAAATTCCTGAGGAAAATCCTTCTTCTAGTAGTGAGGATAGTGATGGGGAGCCATATTCATCTACTTCATCACATGCTTTGGAGAATGACATTATAGCACCTAACTCACCTACTTTTCACCCTTTGTGGGTTAGACAAGCACTTAGGTAGGGAATCCAAAAAATGGTAGATGCATATGATCAAATTGTCAAAATAGATTGCTTTCTTTCTTATCCTTTGCCTTTGATCCACAGACATTTCAAGAGGCATCAAGCGTAATTGGGTGGGATATGGCTATGCAGGAGGAATATGAATTCTTACTCATAAATCACACTTGGGGTTTGACTTCACTTCCTAAGGGAAGGAAGATGGTTCAATGTAAGTGGGTCTATCAAACCAAGTTTGCAGAAGATTGGTTAGTTGATAAGTACAAGGCACGAGTGGTTTCTAGTGGTTTTTCATAGGTTGTTGGCATTGACTACACTGAGACCTTTGCACCCATGGCCAAGATGACTTATATTTGACAGCCACTGCATATGGCTAGGATGTGCATTAGATGGATGTGAAGAGTTATCTTCTTCATGGAGACCTTGAGGAGGAGATCTACATGGAACAACCACCAAGGTTTTTTCAAGATTCATCATTAGTGTGTAGACATAGGAAATCCATTTATTGCCTCAAACAATCCTCTTGGGCTTGGTATACCAAGATGGATTCCTTCCTTCTAGCTCCTAGTTTTACTCAATGTCATTCAGATCATATGTACTTTTTATGATTGATACTAGTACTTTATTTTAATGATCTACTAATCATTAGGGGTTCTTCATTTGTTATTGTAGTAGTGAAGTCAGCTCTCCAAAATAGGTTTGACATGAGTAACTTGGGCTTACTGCATTAATTCCTTGGCATTGAGATTTCACAATCTAATATAGGAATCACTCTTGTCCAGCCCAAGTGCACCATTGATCTTCTTCCTTGATTTCACATGGTTGACTACAAGCCAACTCTGACTCCCTTTCTCTCTAGAGTCAAGCTTGAGGTTGATAATACTACACCATTGGTTGATGCTACCTTGTATTGCCAACTTGTTGGGAGTCTCATTTTTTTTACTCATACTAAACTTGACATTTCATATTTTGTTAGCATGGTTATATTTGGGATTCAGGGCAGAGTTGGCACAAAGGTTAATTTAGTTGGCTATATAGGTTCACTTTAGGCTAGTGATTCTCAAACTCACAAGTCCACTTTAGGTTATTGTTTCTCACTTGGTTTTGGTCATATCAATTGGTCTAACAAAAAGTAATATGTTATTGTTTTATTCTCCACAAAGGCTAAGTATTGAGGAGTTGTTAACCCAATCACTAAGGATATTTTGCTTCAAGGTATTATCACCGAGTTTGGTATTTCCTTCTAACAACCTACAATCATTTATTGTGACAATTAGAGTATTATTTAGATTTGCATGAATCCAATCCAACACCAATGGACAAAACACATTGAGATTCATATGTATTTCATTCATGAGCTCATTCATGGTTAGAACATTGACTTAGTCTTTTTCTAGTCTTCAAAGTAGGTTGCTAACATATTCACCAAACCTTTCACTAAGAGCAAGTCATTCCTTTGTGAATGCTCTTCTTGGGGTGTGACCCACTTCATTTGCAACATCATCCTTGGGGAGAGGGGGAGAGGGTGGCCTTCTAGTCCTCCTTGTTTACCCTCATTTGGGGGATTTTTATATGTATGTGTGTGTGTACATACATACATATATTGATGCAAACAAAATTCAAAAATTTTATCAAACTTTTAAATCAAACAGTTCAAATCAGAAATACAAATATAATATAATTAAATTTTAATTCTTCCAACCAAACTACTTAGACATTCATAAAAACAACTGCAGCAATTACCAAAAAAATTCAATTCTTTATTTGTTGATATGTATTTACAAATATATCTTCTATCTTTTATTCTTCCCAAACTTGAAATTCAATTTTTAAAATTCAATTTTCAAAACAGCGCATTGGCATGCTCTGCAACTCACAGTAGCTCTTTTTCTCTCTTTTCCCTACTCTGTTCACTTCCCCTTCTTCCCATATGCCTTCTTTTCACTTCAAATATCCACGGTGTGTTTCTTAACATTATCAAGAAAGTTTTGTGTAAACCAGGGATCTTCAAATTTGTTGAAAATCAAAATTGAAGGAGTTTTTGAAGTGCCAATGGATGGTCACTATGCTATTCTATTTTGTTATGATTTTTTTAAATTATTTTTCAATAGATCAATATTAGTTGGAAAGGCACAAAAAAATAGTTTCACCTGAAAATTGGTTATATTGCATGAAACAATCTCATGAAGTTTCCTGTAAAATCATTTTATTCCAGCTTTTACAAAATTCTTGAATTAACAATTTCAATAAATTGTCAACAAAAAAAAATATTTTTTGATTTCTCCCAACTAGTCATGAAAGTTGCCACATTGAGTGAAATATAATCAAGAACATGCCTATAAAATGGTTTGGCTCCAACCTTCATGGATTTTTAAATTTAATTTTTTCAATGAAATTGCAGCTGAAATAGGGGTTACCTTCAAGCAAAATCTTCATTTTCGCATATTTGACCAAACTAGAAGCTCCCTACTATAGCAAGATGTCAAAAATAGTAAAAACAAACCAAAACTGAAAATAAAACAACAAAATGTTTTTTGAGTGATTTGGGATTTCTTGTGGACCTAGATACAACTATGTCATGCATATGTGTGTGTTTGTATATATATGCATGTATATATGTGTATGTATATATACACACACGTGTGTGTGTGTGTGTGTGTGTGTATTAGGTGTATGAAAAAATACAAATGAATGGATGCACATGCATATATATCACCATAGGCATATCCATATATTAATATAGGAGAAAAAAGAACAAAAGAAAATGATGTGAATAAGATGATGGGATAAAACAATTCAATTAACATAGAATGAAAAAGTAAAAAGTATATGATGTATAATGGTGTGAATGCAAACTAAGATAAAAGTGTGCATAAGTGCACAAGTGAATCTAAATCAATAAGAAAGCAAGGGCAAACGATTATATGCTCAAGTCTACATAAACATGAGACTACGAAAATTTGTGTAGACGAGGATGGAAACAAGAGAATGTGGGTAGGTATACAAATACAGGAAAGGAATAAATACAACTAATAAAAGAGGAATCCAACATTGAAAGAAAATAGGCTGAGGGTAGAGCTCAAGATGGATGAGGGTAGACATGGAGGGAGGTCGATATGGGTTGCCAAGGTGGGCTAAGATGCCACCTTTCATCCAAATTGAGATTGGATGGGTAATATTTAATAAGGATGGCCTCTTGGAGCTTCGTTTTGAAAATATTATCTTATTTAACAAGCACTTAAGCATTCTCAAGGTAAATGTGATGCTTGGAGCAGTGAGAGTGCTCAACTAAGGCTGATTTTGTAATACAATTATGTCTAATGTCATGGTGCTTTATAATGAAATGATGATTTATAGGATTTTTGTAATATCTCAAATGAAATATTTGTAATATATGATCAAATTTAATTTATTTCCTAATATTCAAAATTTAATGGTTGTTCATAAAGCTCCTAAATTGGCGTTTGTAGATTACTATTATTTTCCTCAAATCTTCTACTTTCAAGTATGAAAAAACTACACTAAATGGTAACCCCCTTCTGGAAGTGTGCAACTCTTCACGATGATGTTGGAATGATTAACCAAATCTTCCAATCATGTGATTAAATGTTGCAACTACCTTTGTAACCTATTGCAAATGCAAATATGGTGTTGCAAACCAATTATGATTATCCACCCTGATAACAAAGCCTTGCCTTAATAACTAATAGCATATGCCACTTTAAATATGTGTGACTAATTCCCTAAAGTGTGCAATTCTTCCAACATTTCAAAATATAATAAAATGTTGACCAATACAATTGAAAGCAACAATAAAATAATAGAATTGCTCCCCCCCTCAAGTATTAATTGCTCAACTAGGATGCTTGCTATCTATGTGATAAGAAACATACAATAATACTCTTGTTACATTAAGTCCCACTTGCAAGCCTTTCCCTTCCCCCCACACCCTTGTAATATAAAGGCTCTCCAATTTTGATATAAATAAATAGATAACAAATTATGGATATTTTTATAGCAATGCACTAGGGACACCAATCAACCCATTAGGATTAAAATATCATGAGTTATATGCATTATAGTCACCAATATTTAATATTTTTTGCTATTCAAATGTGACTCCCTTAATCAGATTTGTGACAACCTCAAATCAACACTAAACAATTGAAAAATATGTTCTAGTCATCTTCATTCAAACAACTAGGCAATAATAATAATGATAAAACTCTTAAATAAGCAAATAACAATTGTATGGACTGGTTAATATAAGTAGTGATCGGTAATGCAAAATATTTATAATTATAATTTAAAAGGGCATTACTTAAATTACAAACCGAAGATTAAACAAATTTGTACAATGGTGATCTCTAAGTGAAATAACTCTAAGGAATTGTGGATTTTTGTCCTCCAATTCTAAACCTAGAGGGGTTTTGTCCTCAAGTTAATTTAATTGAAGTTCCATGATCCACAAGGAGTAAAACTCAAATAATAATATTTTTCAATTGATTGTCCTTCTCCTTGCTTTGTCTCTCTTAAATAGATTTTCTCCAAGAGTCATCACTCTTCAAATGCATCTTGGATAATACACTTAATTATAATTTCATTTTTGTAATATTATTTAACCCCTTTGTCCTTTTGTGATTCTTAATTATTAATTTCACCTTGTACTTGTCTTGAAAATATTCAAATACTTTTGAATATTTAATCTACAAATTGAATTTGGCATAGCTTCATTTGTAATTTTGAAATGGAATTACCAAATTGGTTTGAAGGGTTTAGTCTAGGTCTAATTTTGAAGAAGGGACATTACAATTTTTGACCTAGAAGGATTGTGCTCATGTATATATTGAGTAATGTGTTTAATTTGTGTATCTTGTAGTCCTCATTTTGGTATTAGAGTCAAATTAGGTTGAAATAAATTTTTAAAAAATCAATATGATCCTACCTTAATAGTTTGGTTTGAGAAACTATAATTTATGATATTTATTTGACATAGGGGCCTTAGATGTGTTTGGTCAATTGAACAAAAAAGTGATAAACCTTAATCTACACCTCCAACAAACCTTGTAAACCATAAACTACAACAATGTGGAAATAAGTTAGCAATTTTTTTAATATTTTTATAAAAATATATATATATTTGAAGTGCTGTATTTTTTTGCCTCAACATAATAAAAGAGCAATATCTTTGCATTTTTCACAAGATTTGTAGATTTTTAAATGTGAATCTACTTTGCAAGTGACTATACAAATGCAAGAATACAATGAATATAAAATTATATTAGAGTATTATGTTCTCCACATTGACTTGATAGCTAAAGCACATGATATGTCCTATAGTATAAAGTATTTTATAGATCTTCCTAATGTTAAATTGTCCCCAAAAATCATGACCATTCATGAAACAACATCACCCTATATTTTGAATCTAACTCTAAAATCCTATCAACCTTGTTTTAATGGCAAATTAAGTCAATATTTAAAATTCATAACTGTACAAAATAAATCAATACCCTATCACTACATCTTTATTTAGTGTGGTCACTTGTACCTATTGGTGACACTTCACACTAATATAGAATTGTTGGTAATCCCTAGATCTCATGTGAATAGATTTTTGCACTTTGATTGCAATAAATACTATGTTCCATTCAAGTTCTATGAGAAGTTTGGACTAAATTACTTGCTATTTATATATTTCCTTTTGAGTTGGACTATTTGTTGTACTATTGTTTGTTATGCATTTAGCTATTGGTTAATTTGTCAATAAAATCCAACTTTTCCTCACTAATCCCTTTATTATCAGTAAGAGATTGATTATTGTGATTATAGAAGAGAGAAAACCAAGAGAACAACATTCCCCTATTTAGGTACAACTTTGTGTATTTTTAAGAACTTAAGAGCATGATTAAATGCTTAATGAAAAGGTATGTTGGATAAATGTTAGGGATGCAAAGACAAGTGACTACTTCAACAGTCTACAATTGCCATTTAGTTGAAAACTAACAACCAAATGAAATTTACCAAGTGGTAATTAAAACATGATGGAAATACTATAGCACATTAATGTTGCTTCACTCATTCATTGTATGTATTCTAGATACTTTGAAACAAGAATTTGTTGATATATTAAATGATAGATGGTTAAATGTTTGAAGCTATGAATACATTTTGTAAGAAATTATAAAAAGTATCTAATAATTTCAAATTTTTACTAACTAGAAATATGAGTTCCAAACAATTTCAAATAGAAACAATGATTGTATATCTTGTATGGTTAAATTCTTCAAAACTTTCATTGAAATATCCATACATGCACTACAAGTACATCAACTAGTTGAAAAAATCATTCCACTAAAATATGCATAGTCGATCCCTTTACCATCAATAGTTACATACATCTTTTCTTAGACCAAAATTATCTACGGACCATGTAATGTTTTCATGCCTCTTGTAATCAACTTGACTAGCATAAACCACTAAAAAGCTTTGAAATTCTTAAGAGGGCCACTTTTGCTAATATTTTTTCTCATTTTTTAGATTGATAGTAAAGTTTATATTTGTATATTTTTGTGTGTATGACTACAATTGACAATACCCTCCAAGAAACCACTCAACGTCCATCAAAAACCCACATACAATTTGAAACTAGTAATAAACAATATTGTAAGATAAATTTGGCATTAAATTGTGATGTGGGAAAAGGGATCTAGGGTCTAAATCACACATTTCCTAACATTACATTAGAGAGGAACCAAAATTGATCAGACAAGACCACTTGGCTACTATCCTCAGTGGAAGAGCCAGAATGATTGATCAAGGTTTTGGTCCTCTGTTGTGTTTTGTTGTGGTTGATTTGATTGATTACGAATTGAATTGATTTGATTTTGTAAATGTACAACTAGGTCAACTATGAACCTACAACAAACTAATGTGATTTCAAAAAAAAATACAAAACTGATGAACAAAAACTAATAACAAAAAACCAAAGTGCAAAGATAGAGGAACCTGGCATACAAATTGGAGTTGAAATTGCATGGTCAAGGGAAGTGGCACCCTAGACTGGAAGATATTGCTTTCTTAAATCTGTGAACAAGTCTCAATAGGTTACAGTTTGTAGGTTTTTCCCTTCCGAACTCAAATTCAAAACTTTATTTGTTGATGAATAATTCTTCTTGCCCTAATTTGTTAAAATAGGAAGCTTAAATGTTTGATATTTCTACTAGGTCTTCAATCTTCTCTCAAATCCACTTCAGATTTGCCACCTATAAATAAGAGAGGAGAGAAAGGGTTGTACCATATAGGAGCTTGCCTAAGTCAAACCCTATTTTTGTGTTTCCACCTCCACAATGGCTATGATGATGTAAAGAGTGCTTACCTTCGATCAAGCAAAGGCAAATGGATAAAAACAAGCAATAAATAACAAGTGTTACAATTTACCTCTCAGATCTGATCTCCTTGATGGACTGGAGTCATGAAACACATCTCATGCAAGGAAGATTTGTTTGTTGATAAGAAGTCTTGCAAGTGCTAGTACTCACAAAACATGAACAATTCTACTCATAAACTTGATGCATTGCTAACATGGATTTTGATTGATAAAAAATGTTGCTAATTTTTCTCTTGACTACACAATTGGAATTCAATTTTCCTAGTTGATTGCTTCTAGTTTCAAATGGTGAAAATTACTTATGTTTATATGCATTTTTCATTTTTCGTAAAATTAATTGTAAAAAACCGACAAATGAATTTAAATTTGCAAATATAAAATACTGACAATAACATATTCAAAATTGGGCCAAAATAAGCTAGTCAAGGGCGGTGGTAGCCTAGACCAGACCTATTTTGGGTTTATTACCATTAAATAAAAATTAATTTTAATTCCCAATTATATCATGATTTTTCGAAAACAATAATAAAACAAACAAATTATTAGCATAATTAGGTCTAAGCACATAAGGGGGAGCTAAACCTAGTGTGAAATTGT
>VDFB02070998.1:0-18465 GCA_007258455.2 Sequoia sempervirens
GAATTGGAAGGACGAAGAAATCTTGCTAGCTACCCACAATAAAAGATGAAACCACAAGCAATGATAACTCTTTTTATTATAGGAGTGTTCACAACAATCTCTTACAAAGCATTCAATTTGAAAACTTTCCTTCCTCTTCCTATCTATCAATCTATGCTATGCTATCAATCTCTCTCTATTCCTTCTTTGCTATTCTATATGACACAAATTTGAGGGGGGGGGGGGCGGATGCCCCTTTTATAGTTTGCTAATTCCAACGGACGGCTCAGATTCAATTACAATGAAGGGCTTAGATTGAGCCACATAAGCCCTAGTCAAGATTCTGCCCTAAAAACTACTAGAAGGTGGAGTGGGGTAATAAATAAGCACAGAATACCCACTCTCTCCCTTTGACCACTATGAGCATTTAATGCCCACTATCTTCTAGAAGATTCTCATCCAGAAACGTGTTCCCATTGTTTTTCTCTTTGACCGCACATTCGATGAATCTGGCCAATGCAACTTCTACTTCTTGAACTGATATGGCAGGCATGTTCTCAATCTAAAACTCCAAGACTGCAACTTCTTTTTCTTGCTCGATGGTGAGTTTCCTCCTTGTTGCCATTGCATCTTGGGTTGTACGAAGTATGCTGGAGAACATTTTCTGGGTCATTGAAGGACTTCACACTTAAGAAGAATTCCTCTACTTTGTTCTTTAGTCCATCCCGCTGTCACTCTTTAACATTGAAGCTTTTTGCTCATTCCTCCTCCTTAGCCTTGAGGACCTTTTAGTGCCCGAGGATGATCTTTAACGCTTGGGCCTTCATCTTTTCCTTCATCCTGATCTTGAAGGATTTTCTTGTTTTGGACTCGACCATTTCTTCCTTGCCACCTGCCTCCCTGAGTTGGGTGCATATTAGGTCTTTGTGGAGGAATTCCAACACTTAGCCGTTTCTTCCAACATCTCCCTTCATGGTTTGGGCGCAAATGAGACATCATGGAGGAGTTTGAAACATGTAACTTTATCCCCTTCCAAGGTTGTAATGTTGTCCTGGAGTACTTGCTTCATCACCCCAAGTCACCTTGCAAAACAAACAAAAAGAAGAGCATCAAAACACTTATAGTATAAATCCACTTCACTTACCTAATTTCCATGTTTTGATTTCCAAGGTCTGATTGATCTCTGGATCTAATAGAGTTCATCATTTTTCTCTAGCAAACTTTTCTTTCTTCATAACTTTTCATCATGAGCACATTTAATAGTTGAGCAACAAGTTTTTGTGACTTAGCTTTTCCTCCACCTATCCACTTTGTCTTGGGCGCAAATGAGAGGAGTTTATTCAATTTCATCATACTTAGAACAATTTTCAATCATCAAACCTCCTTATGGGCGCATTTGAGATGTGTGTTCACTTCATAAGGTCTTCTTCAAGGGCGCATCTACCACCTTGGTGTTCTCATACTCAATGCTTTAGGCGTTTTCTCAAGCTCCCAAGTAGGGCGCATTTGAAGGGTCTTGCTTTCATTCTCCTGCCTTAGAAACGTTTTGTTGTCTCCCCATACTTTGGGCGCATTTAGAGGGGTTGTCTCATCTTCATTGCCTTAGAAACTTTTCATGTTAACCTATTCCACCTTGGGCGCATATTCAGAGGGGTGTTAGTTCATTTTCCATGCCTTAGATAATTTTCAGCCAACATATTCTTCTTTGGCCGCATTTGGAGGTGTGATGAGCTCTGCTGGCTCAAACCTCAAACCCCTGTCTTTTTATTTATCTTTTTGTGTTTTACGTTTTTTAGAGAAGAGTTTCTAGAGAGAAATAGAAGGGGCGCACAACATAAATGCTTATAAAATGAAAATTTGAGCTAATTTAAGCAAATTGAAATTACAGAAGGTAATAAATAAGCTCAACAATGGATTTAGAACTCATAATCATACCCGAAAGCTCCCAGATTATTTATTTAAGAAATGAAGTCCAGTTTGCCAGCCAAGATGGAGAAATGCAGCAAAAATCAATGTGAGCTATTACTTGGTAATTGGTAAATTAATTGATGATATTAACAAGAGCGAGACGCTCAATAAATAGTTTACAAGATTTACAAAACTGGAAAGTTTCTAAAAAGAAACTCCAGATAAGATCGGAGACGATCTTATCTCTATCTTACAATATCTTACAATATTGAGCATTAATAAATAAATAAACATTATTTTAATACCCTCCCTTAATGATCAATCTATCAACTACACCAAGATGCCCCCTGAATTTTACAAACTTATCTGTACTGAGCGACTTGGTGAGAATGTATGCTGTCTGATCCTCTGTCGGAACATACAGCAACTGAACTGATCCGTCTTCAACCAGCTTCCGAATGAAATGACAATGAGTTTCCACATGCTTGGATTCACTCATGGAAGGAGCCAGTTCTTAGCAAGTTGAGAACTCACGATTATCTGAGAACAAAGTCGGACACCTTGAGATATTTGCATATCGCAAGCAGCATCCGTGGCTCAAAGCTGCCTCACATCTTTCTGCTCCCCAGATACTGCCCTTACGTGAGGGAGAGCCCTTTGCCTGCTGCTTCTTACTAGTCCATGTGACTGCACCGGATCCCAAACTGAACACATACCCAGATGTTGATTTCCTCTCATCAACTGAACCTGCCCAATCTGAATCTGTGAACCCACTGAGTTTAGGATCGTGACTCCGAGTGTACAAAAGTCCAAAATCAGGAGTGCCCTTCACATAACGCAGCACACGCTTCGCTGCTACCCAATGATCAGCCTTGGGGGCTGTCATGAAGCGTGATATGTAGCTCACTGCAAAACTCAAATCAGGTCTAGTAGCAGCAAGATAGATGAGGCTGCCTACTAGTTGCCTGAACAATGTTTCATCTACCACAGGTGAATCGGACTTAGCTGACAATTTAAGCCCTTTTTCCATGGGTGTAGAGGCAGGTTTACAATCCTGCATTCGGAACTTATCTAGAAGACTTCGAGCATACTTGGACTGGGAGATGAAAATGCTGCTCTCTATCTGCCAAACCTCAACACCTAAACAATAATGCAGGAGGCCCAAGTCTGTCATGTCAAAAGTTTTGCACAAGTCCTGTTTGATCTCAGTGATCAAAAGTGCTGAACTGCCAATAATGATCAAGTCATCCACGTAGACAACAACAAGCAGAATCTCATTACCAGTATTCTTGACATACAGGTTCGAGTCAGATGGACTCCTCTGAAAACCATGATCTGTGAGGTACGTGTCAATCTTAATGTACCAAGCTCGAGGAGCCTGTTTCAAGCCATAGAGTGCTTTGACCAATCTGCACACCTTCTGTTCTTGACCAGCAACTTTGAAACGGAGGCTAGCGTGTACTATACTTCCTCCTTCAAAGCTCAGTTGAGGGAAAGCACTCTTCACATCCATGCGATGGACCTTCCAACCAATTAAATTTGTTTGTAGCAAGAACAAAATTGTAATGGAGTTGAATGTAAAATTTAATACATGTATTTGGGCTGATGGCTGTAAGACCTTGTATGGCTTGCTTGATCCCTGAAAGGAAAGGTCTGGTATGTGCTTGTGGAAGGGGGGTTTGGTTTTAACCCCAAGACCAAGTTTAAAGGGGGGATTGTTGGGTTAAACTAGCTCTTAGGTTAGAGTTAGTGGATTAACCATAAGTGGTTTTGAGCCCATGGTTTTGCATGTATGGAAGTCTATATAATGGCTTGGTGACTCCATTGTATGTGTGGCTAGTTGAAGCCTCCAGGCTTAGCCCAGTTGGGGCTGAGGGTTATTATGAAGATCTTCATTGCTGGTTTTTCCCCAGTTTGGGGTTTTCCAGGGTAAATCATTGTGTTGTGATTATGTTCTTGTTCCATGCTTGATTTATGTTTTTGTTTTCTTCCTCTGGTTCCTAACTAAATGTTGGCCATGAGCAAAATTCATGGAAGCTGCTGTTTGCTCTTGTTTCTAGATGATCTACCCTCAATGAGCTCATCAGCACGAAGATCATTGATAGTCTTAGCCCACCATTTGGGTCGGAGAGTAGAGCTGCCAACATCAGATGTAACAGGAGTTGGATCTGGTTGTGGATCTGGAACAGGTTCAGCAAGGGGATGTTCATTATCATCTGGAGGAAACTCAGGGTGAGCATCATCAAAGGAGGAGCTGGGTCTTCGTCATCCCTCCCATCAGGTGGACCTAATGGAAGTGGGACACTCATATCAGGACCCTGTAGAGGCTGATCCTCTGAATGCTGAACAGGTGAGGAAGAGTGAAATGGACCTCGTTCCTCATCAAAGACAACATCTCGACTGAAGATAAGACAATCAGTGTCTATATCAATCAGCCTATATGCCTTGTGATTGTCACTGTACCCTGTGAACATGAGTTTCTGGCTCTTGGAGTCCAACTTAGTGCGCTTGGCCTCTGGAATCCAAACATACACAAGAGAGCCAAAAACTTTCAAATGACTGATCCTAGGTTTGCGACCAGACCAAACTTCCTCAGGAGTCTTCCCCTTAACAGCATGAGTGGGTGACCTATTAAGGAGATAGACTGATGTATTGACTGCTTCTGCCCAAAACTTGGTAGGAACACTCTTGTGTTGCAACATGGAGCGAGCCATCTCAACAATCGTACGATTGCGTCGCTCTACAACACCGTTTTGCTGAGGAGTGTAGGGTGTGGTTAACTGACGCTTTATCCCATGAGTATCACAGAAGTTGGAGAATGCACTAGAACAGAATTCCCCCCCATTATCTGACCTAAGAGTTATAATACAAGAACTGGACTCTTTTTCAACTAAGGCCTTAAACTTCTGAAATACATTAAAAACCTCTGATTTCTGTTTAAGAAAGTACACCCACATTTTCCTACTATAGTCATCAACAAAAAGTAGAAAGTATTTGCAACCAGTTACAGAAGAAATAGACATAGGGCCACAAATATCAGCATGAACTAATTGAAGTACCTTAGAAGCCCGCCAAGAGTCGCCATCCTTGAACGGTGTGCGATGCTGCTTCCCAGCCTGACAGCACCACAAACGCCCTGATGCTGAGTTTGAATGTCAGGTAAGCCATCTACAAGTCCCTCCCGAGCAAGCTAAGAGAGATAGTGCACGTTCAAGTGCCCATACCGCTGGTGCCAAAGACTGGGGACAGCTGAATTTCTGGCTGCCAAGGCTAACTCCGGAGAATCACCAGTGTCCACAAGCCTGTAAAGGCCATGATCCTCTATCCCAACGGCCACCGTTGTGCGAGTTTCTCGATCAACAATCGAACATCTATGCGAGCTGAATACCACATCCATCTGGGGAGAATGCCGCATGATCTGACTGACTGAGAGAAGATTGAGCTCGATATCAGGTACATAATACACATTGAGGAATATGAGATCCCTCTCGCCAAACTAAACCTGAACAGTGCCTGTGCCGACAACTGTGTATTCCTCACCTCCTCCAAAGATTACTGAGTCAGTGCAAGGGGAAAAGTCTGTGAACCAATCACGCCTATGTGAGAAATGACGCGAGGCACCAAAATCTATGTACCAAGCAGAGGACTTGACATGGTCTGCAGGCCTTTTTGCCATCAGTGCATAAAAGGCAGATTCCTTATGCTCAGAGTGCTCGGCGACATTCGCTTTCTGAAACCCTCCCTGCTTCTTTTGCTCAGAAGCCAAACGAGCACAGCAATCTTTCTTGATGTGGCCAAATTTATGACAGTAATTGCACTGTATATTTTTCTTCTTCAGACTGGTGGAGCGCTGACTTGAGCCTTTCTGCTGTGAAGGCTGACCTTTCCCATGATGCTTCGACTGAGTTTTTGCTGCAAAGGCCTGCTCCGTGGAGGATGATGATTCACTGCTACCGAACTGTTGTCTCCAGCGATCCTGCTGCAACAGGATAGTGCACAAATTCGGAAACTTGAGATCAACATTAGCAGACGTAATGTTGAGGGTTTCTATGAAATGTTCATGGGACTTCGGTAAACTCTTCAGGGTGATCACAACCATGTCTTCCTCCTCCATTTTCCAACCAATCGCCTCCAACTGATCTCTGATCTCCTGGATTTTATTCAAGTGCGCTTGCAGAGTTGTCTTCTCATCCATCATGATAGAAAACAGCATATTCTTCAAGAAAAACGCACGGCTTTTGTTGGAAGTTTCATGCAAATCCTTCAAGTGATCCCAGATCTCCTTAGCTGATTTTCTTAGTGGGATCTGAGGGAGCTGATCATCAGTAACCGAAAGCTTAATAAGCATGACGGCTTCACGATTCTGCTCATCAAACTTATCTTGATCCTTACCCGCCGTGTCAGGACGAGTAGCTTTGCCGAGGATCATCTGATCAAGGCAGCGATATTCAAAAATTGTTAACATCCGCTGCTTCCAGGTGTTGTAATTTTTGCCATTAAATCTTTGACTGCCCTCTAGCATTAAATTGCTTAAGCTGGCCATCTTCACGCTTTACCGAGGCATAAAAAAGCGAGGTCTTTGGTGATGCACACAAAACTTCGAGCCACGAATTCAATCTGAGAAAGCGAGACGGTCAGTGCGAGGGCGCAAAAGAATGGGTGTCGATGGCACAAAGTCGAGGAGCCGCGAGGAAAAGCGATAAGCCAGAAAATTCCCGAGACCAACCCAGTTGAGCTCTCGAAAAACCCACCACGAATCTGTGATCGAAAAAAATTTCTGACTTGAAACACAAGAGATTTTCTCAAAACCCTAGCCGCAGGTCGCGTTTTCAAAACAACACTGCAAAATGACTTTGAAAAATTCTGAAAAAATGCAGAAAACGGCTCGAAATCTGCACAAACTCGTGGCAAATAGGGATAAGAACCCTAGGCGTTGCTAATGACAACCAGAAGTGGCTCGAACACAAGCAAGAAGACACCACGAATCAAGCACAAAGTCGTCTGAGAAAAACGCGTTTGAAGAAACTCCCGTCGGCACCAAAATACCTCAGAAAAATCGCGTTTTCAGATAGTGGAGATACGCAACCAAGGAATGCAGAGAAAACGCGGCAAAGGGAGACTGAATCGCGCCCGTAAGATGAAGAAAGCGCGGCCCAAAGACAGAAAATCGCGACCTCCAGGAGTCACGAAATCGCGCACTGCAGAAGACTTGACAAAACCCGACTTTCTTCAGCTAGAAACGCGTCCAGGTATTTGCCTAAAAAAAATCCACTGAAATCTTCAAACACAAGCCACAAGAAAATTTCGAAAAAAATTTCGAAATTCTGCCCTCAGAAAATCTTCGAAAAAATTCCCAGAAGATTTTTATTAAATTTTTAATTCAGAAACTGAAAAAAAAATCTTAAAAAGACTTTTTTTTACGAATTAAAAATTCAATTTTGAGCAAATTGGCTCTGATACCATATTACGCAAGTAATTGGTAAATTAATTGATGTATTAACAATGAGCAAGACGCTCAATAAATAGTTTACAAGATTTACAAAAACTGGAAAGTTTCTAAAAAGAAACTCCAGATAAGATCGGAGACGATCTTATCTCTATCTTACAATATTTACAATATTGAGCATTAATAAATAAATAAATAAACATTATTTTAATAACCTCCAAGCATCCCTCAAAATCGCAAAAAATGAAGACATCCCAGCAGTTAAAAGACAGTTAAGTTTTAAAAAATCAATTCTTTGGCACACATTTTTCCATACAAAAACAAGAATGTAGACAGGAGGTCATCATTGATAAAAAGCAAGGAATAAATTGTTGATGTTATTGCAGCTTCGGGCTTCATACTTCCTTATTTATTTGTGATTATTTAATGGCAATATATCTCTAAGATGGCCGACCTCCTTTGTAATTATTATTTATTATTTGTAATTATTTGATGGTGGCTGACCTTGTCCTTGAAAAGGTGCAACCCCTCTAAGCAACATGTATATATAGAAGGTCACTTTCTCTCATTTGTGTATCAATCAAGTTCGATCTCCTTCTTCATTCAAGTGCGAACTCTTCAAGAGAGAAGTGTGAATTCTTCTAAGTGCAGATTGTGAAGTTTCTAAGTGCAGATTGAAGGTCAAGTAAGAGCAGATTACTAGTTTATTCTTACAGCCATTTCTGGTGCTGAATATTGGCCTTGTGTGTGGCCTCATTGTAAAGAGACTTGTTGCCATTACATATATATAAGAGATATATATTTGTTGCTGGGTTTTTTCTCCCTCAAAAGGAGGGTTTTCCCAGGGTATCTGCTGTATTATTGAGTCTGATTTTGAATTAATTTTCTGTGCACTACATCTGATCATAAAACTAACATAAATTATTATCAAACACAACCATTAATTACAGTAGGGGGCCTGTTGCCGGAAATGGCATAGTGTGATGGTTTAATTATGGCATTGTGGTTCTTGCCACCAAGGTTCAAACCCCTACTAGGGTGTTATTGTTGAGTGTTCATGTTGGGGATGAGGTCCCCCATCTGTTGCCTCAACAGTTTATTGCTCCAGTCAAAAGCATTTATCCCCAATTTTTTTTTGAAGTATGGGGCTTGTTAAATGGAAAGCAAACTTGTTATCACCCAAGTTCTACAAATGTGTACCCAGCCCTCAAACACCCATCCCCGTCACCAACAGCATTTCAGGAATGGCAAGATGGCAGGGGATGGCCAAGAATTTTGAAAATGGTGAAATAGTTAGGAAATGTAGTAAATGGGCAGGAAATGGTGCAGGGACGTTTGGCCATCCCCAAGGCAGTCACGGACATCTAAGACATCCCTTGACCATCCCAGGGAAGGCCAGAGGTCCCCAATGGTGGTCATAGTTTTTATAATGTTTTAAAAAAATCACATGATATTCACTACAGTGAAGATATGCAAGACAGAAAATATGGATGTTCAAATTGGTGATCAAGGGTTTATATGCCTTGTTCTAGATGGAGGTTAAATCAACATTAAACTAATAAAGCAATGGAGGATGCCAACAAGTGCCAAGAAGAGACCCTTATACTATACTTTCCAAAGGAAATACATTAAACCATAGTTGCCAGGAAACTGGTACTGGTACTGGAACGGGAGACTGGTACCGGTACCGGTACATCTATTTTTGAAAATAGGTGACAGGGGTACTTGGAGACGCCATTTTTTTTAATATAATTAAATAATTTATAAATTTGCTACATTAAAACTGAAAATATCATGACATTGAACTTTTTAAACAAGAACATTGGTAAAGTTTAAACACATAAATGTCAAAGATTCAAAGAGTTCATACTACATATTTCATATTACATATTGAAATTTAGAAATTTCGATTCGTTTTTTTCTTTTCATATGGAAACTTGCCGAAATGTAAGTTTTCTTTTAGATGAAAAATTGGGGAGACGTCTGTCTCTCACGAGTTTCCGGAACGGGGAAATGTGTCCCGGTATCCAAGACGCATCCCAAGGGTCAGAGACGCGTCTCCGTGCAACTATGCATTAAACCATTCAAACTTAGTTTTTGTTAAATGAGTTAATGTCCTATGAAACTAAACAATCTTACACTGAATGAGTTAAATTCACTTTCATCATAATTAAAACCATTTCCGACTGACATGCTATGAGCTCATGTTAATTTATTTAGTAGATATATTAAAATGATCATATTTTTTAAATTCCATCTTCTTTTAAGATATTTTTAATTTAATTGTATTTTAGGAATTCAACTATTAATTTTATATATTATTTTACTAGCTGTCCCCCCACCATACTGAAAATCTGGAAAAAAAATTGCTGTTGCCAAAAATAGAACAGTGAAAGGAGATGAAAGGTCTTACCACATGAAAAGCAAAAGCCATCAAAATTTATTGGAAGTAAAAACTAAAATCCAACACTGCAACAGCTAGGAAATTTAGTTAAAACATATGTGTGCAGTTCCCATTTGTGCCAAACCACAAGTGCAATATTGAAATGCATTCCATATGACCATATTTGAATATTTAAAGGCTTTTTAATTGCTGCTGGAAGTCATTTGAATATCTCAGGTATTATAAAGATTTTTGGCTTGATGTGTACAGCAAAAGCAAACATAAAATGACGAAAAGCAAACATAAAATGACGAGACATGCATTTACATATTTTATGATATTTAGTATGGATGGGATAGATAGTGAAAATGCTGTTGGTGCCTCTGAGGGCTTACCCACTATAATATGGATGGGATTAAAATCGGGAAATCCTTTAAAAGTGTTTCCATGGAAGGAAATTCTATTATACAGTCATAAAAGCCTACCTAATGAAAGTGGTTATGAAAGGAAATCCTCCAAAGTGTTTTCACGGTAAACCATTTGGAATAAATCTGGATTGCCAAAGGCCAATGTTCCTATGGCTTGCTAATTGGACTAAAATATTGACACAAGATAATCTCGAGGCAAGAGGGTTCCCAGGAATTTGATATTGCATTTTATGCAGGAAAAATGAGAAACACACAGACCACCTGCTCATGCATTGTCAATTATCTTGGCAATTTTGGTCATGATTCATATTTCATCTCAAAGTTTGATAAATATGCTTTTTTCATTAGCTTGCATAGAGCTTTCCCATTGCTCCTTGAAATCTATGCTTCTTTCTTGGCAATTTTCCTTTAAGTCTCCCGCTCTCCTACAAATTTGCAAGTCTTCCAGCCATTGTGTGTTGGAAATCTGGCTTGAAAGAAATAGGAGGATATTCGAGAGAGAAGAGAACACAACAGATGCTGTGATTGGTAAAATTAGAAGAGTTACAAGGGCGCTAACGGAGATTTGCCACCAAAAGCTGGAAGACTTATTCCTCCTGAAGCTAGTATAGCAAGGAATTGGGGATCTACTCTGTAAAGCATCCCTGATAATGGAAATGGCAATATTAGTAAAAGGAAACCTGAGGTGCTGTGGTATCCCCCAACCAAGAGCACAATAAAACTGAATTTTGATGGGGAGTTAAAGGATAATCTGGGATGAGCTGGAGTTGGTGGCATTTTCAAGGATAGTGATGGCAATCATATACTCTCCTATTATGAAGCCTTAGGGGAGACAATTGTAATAATAAATAATATATGATCCAGGAGAGTGCCTTGTAGATACATTCTTGATTTTCATTTTGTAAAACTGAGATTCATTTCTGACTTAAATAATAAAAAATAAAATTGAAACATTAAAATTGTAAAACTTAAAAGCTGAAGATTAAATGCAGCACGAATGAAAATCGGTGCAGGAGTGCAGACTTCTGACTGCTGGAAAGAGACAATGATAAGAACACACATGACAACAGGTAGGAGGAGGAGATGAATACAGCAGACAAAAATGCAAAAAGAATGTTATCCTACCTCTGTTATGCCTCTCCTGACACTGCTAGTGCCTATATTGATGCCACTTGTGATTACAGTTTTTAATAATTTAAGGTATTTTAAGGTTTCATGGTTAAAATTTTATTTATTTTTTATTGATTTTGATACAGCACAAGATGACAAGGCTACCATATCCATATATATCCAGCAAAGCAAAAAAGTTTCTATTGTTTTGGGTATGGGAGGGTAGCGTGCCCAAGACGTATCCAGGCAATACCATATCTACACCTGTATCTGGTATAAGTTACAATAATACCATACCAGGGAAGTGGGGAGAATATCCTACAACACTGCCTGATATTAATGGAAATTAACCCTTTTAGTTACATTCCAGCCATGAAGCTTTTATTTTCTATCTTTGATGTTTTCCTTTAGCATATAATAATAATATATATACCTTCTATATAATTATATTTTAATACATGCCACTACTTGGTTGTGTTATATCTAAAGTTCAATATAAAAAGCTTCCATATATGTCCAAATACTATAACCATGATGGGATTCATGCTACTTAAATACAGTGCACCTTGGAGTCTTAGAAAAAATAAACCAGTAAATTCAAATAACTGTGTTAGATCCCTTCAATGTTTTGATCAGTATTAGCCACAATAACTCTTTCAGATCCCTTATACTTTGTAAGTTTGTAACAGTTACCATTCTAGGTGGGCATAATAGGTAGGAGTGGGAATATTTCAATCATATTGTCAACAAACACGTAAGTCTAGAGAACAAAAGACCTTGAAAAAATGAAATAATGCAAAAGGTAACAAATTGGTGTTTATGCTCATGCACCTGCAGCAATGGCAGCCTACTCACCTGGACTGCAGTGTTAGTACAAAATATGAGCATGAACTGAGTTAGAGTTACACAGCAATATGATTACAAAGATTAATCACAATTTCATTTAACATTTAAGGAGAAGCAGTACACCTGTCCAATGAGACCGGCTGGGATCCTGGAAAATGAGAATGTCCTTGGGTTTGCTGAAATGCAAAGACCAAACTCCCTCGTCAGCATTCCTTAGCATTCTACAAAAATTATTTATACTAGAAGCTTGAAACTAACATTGTATTATTGCCTGCAAATGATACAGTTCACAAGGGGATGGCCAGATATCAATATGTATTTGTGCAATATCTCAAATTAGTGTAGTTATGAACAGCAAGTACAGTCTTCAGTACTCACTATTCCCAGTGCTTGGCAGCAGAGCTTCTGCAGTTCCAGCTGCTGACCAAAAGAAATTTCGTCACCTAGAACATCGTCATTTGTCATTACTCCATTCTCAACCTCAACCTCCTGACAGAAAAAGAAACATCATCATAAACCAGTCTCGCATTCAGATGAATAACCATCACAACAATCTGAATCAACAATAGATGGCAATTAAAAAACTATGCAATAACTTCTTAATATGTGTTATAGCAAGCAATGTATAGGACAATATTATTGAAAAGCAAAACAAGCTATATTGTAGAACCTAAACCTTTTCCACACCACCCTTCTACTAAATTAATCCAGCTCACTCATGGAAATTATAAATACTAGTGTTTGAAGACAGGAAGAGAAAGAATCAACCAATAATTAAAAAACATATCAGCTTTGAAGAGCCATCCCATCACTCCATTGTCAGAAGGGTAGAGTGCACAAGGTATGCCAGATGAGCATCCAAATTTGAACACTGCCAAAGTCTTAAGAGTGAAAAAGACCAACAAATCTTATGATAATAAATGAACTACCAATGAGTGTAGTGGGCACTGTTGATATTGCCAAACATCCTGTGTGCTGTGCTTTGTAATCATCATGAACACTCTCTATATTCCTGCTTATGAATAGTATAATCTATTTTGTGAATTGGTACATATTTGTTACAGGATTTTTCATTTCATGGTATGTGACCATGCAACCGTGACATAGGTGCACTGATGCATGCTGATAACTAAGATTTAGCCATTTTCATTCAGTGTTGAATGATTTTCTCTTTATAGAAACTTTAAGTAATTATATGATATGTCCAAGCTCCCCTTTATACAGCTTAGTTACAATTACTTCAAGGAGGGGGAAGAAATTCTAATAAGGCTACTTTGAGATTTTAAATTAAGTCATTTGTTAAGGGTTCTACTCATAAAAAAGGATTGACAAGTTAAGACCCTTTCTTAACAAGAGCATATAAAAAAAAACATAAAAAACCAAATTTTCAAATATTAATGTGTATATCTATGAGGTGTAGAAACTACAAAAACTGAGTCAAGGGCTAGGCCACAGGTATCAGAAAAAGTTATGTTCTTAGACAAAAGGGTGCAGAAATGGCAGATACCAGAAGAATCTAGCAAAATTTCAGAGCTTATGATTAGCTAGAACTTACATTTAGAAAATCATTTTGAATAACAGGAGAACATAGTAGAGTGCAAATAGCATTATACAAACAAAATTTACAAATGGCTGCAAAGCTTTCAGGTCACAAAAAAATGTGCTACAGAGGCCTTAAATAAGATTTTCTTTTCAGTTGAAAGCCCCCACGGCAGCAGCAAATCAGATTGATGGACCCACATTGGTGGGTGGTCCCCTTGGGTGGAGGGGCTCCCTTTTTACCCTTAATTAATAATTTCAGCAACAGACCAGTTTGGTGGTGCTTTCCTGTAATGGGGCTTAGGACAAAGATTGTGCCCGCCACTATCTCCATGGCTGTGTTTTTAACTGCTTGAAGTTCAGGGGCAGACTAGTGGTAAAAGTGGACTTCGATCTCTTCAGTACATACCATGTTCCAAGACTCAATGCACCTATTGTGATGGATTTTAATTTAGTGAACACATTTATTAAAATAACTGATTATTTTATAATGGAGACACTAAACCAAATTGCCACGATGTAAACAACCATAAATAGGTTACATACATAGTATACCACTTGGCCTAAGTAAATATTAGCCTTGTACTTACACCCTAGTTATGATGACATGGAAAGTCAAGGGTAATTAATGATGATAAGTGTAATGAGGTGTTTATTCTTTGTTCACGAATGACAATGAAGGTGATAAATCTAATGAATACAATGCCCTAGAAAAACTAAATCCTTCTTGGGCACCTCTAAGTATAACAATGATGCATCTATAATGTAGATGTTAACAACACCGACCTTAGAATGTAGGATCATGTTTAGAGTGAGAAGGACAACGAAATCTCATTACACGATCAAGATAGGAATAGACTTGAAATTAAATTTAGTAATATCAATGAGTTGAAACCAGGGATACCCGGGGACGCACACCCCCCCCACCCCCCCCCCAAAAATCCCTCGTCCCGGTTCTGGGGATGTCCCGGGTACCAGGGGACGGCAAGGGGACGGGGGGGTACGGTCCCCCTTTTTTTGCAAAATCGTGGGAAACGTCCCGGGGACAGAAGGGGGACGGTTGACCCGTCCCTCGACCGTCCCGAGGATGGCCGGCCGTCCCCCGCGTTTTGAAGCTCACAAACATAAAAAAATAAAAATAAAAAAGCATAAAATTTTAAAAAAAGAGCCTTGCCTACGTGGCATGTGTGGGCCCTAATGTTTTTCACTCTTTTATGAAAGAAAAAGGGCCTCTAAAACTTCATTCTATTCATTTTGTTTGTTTGAGCAGCCAAGGGTTTGAGAGGAAAAAAATTGCAGCCATTGAAGGAGAAGGAGCAGCAGTTTGAAGGAGGAGAGGAGGTTGAAATAGTGTTGTTGGGAGTGCAAATCCATCAAAGAGGTATGCATTTCCTTTCTCTATTTTCATTTTTTCATTTTTTTGCAAAATATGAAGTATACATAGTCTGATTTTATTTTATTTTTTGCATTTTCAGTCAAAACTTGCATTCTAAAAAACAAAAAAAATGAGCAGCAATGAGGGTAGGAGTGATAGTGAAGTTGAAATGCAAGCTAGAAGGGAAACTAAAGAGCAAATAACCCCTACCCAACACCATCCTTCATCAACCAATACCAAAACTATGAAGGACTATGCAAAACACCCACTAGACAAAAAAAAACCATTCCTTCAATTTGTGACAGCCATGGGTGAAAGACAAAAAAATTCAGGGGGGAGTAGGGTTTGGTTTTGCCATGTTTGTGAAAAGGAGTTTAGGGGCAGCTACACTAGAGTTAGGTCTCATTTTTTGGGTGAGGTGGGCCATGGAGTTAGAGTGTGTCCTGCATTGACAGATGCACTATTTATAGAGTGCCAAAAAATTCAAATGGAGTGTGATGGTGGGGTTCAAGGTGGGTCTCCTTCTTTCCCAAGTTCACAATCATCTATGCCCACTCCTACTCCTAGTCCTTCCACAGTTGGTAGTAGTGTTATCTTAAGAGGAAAGAGGAAGGTGATTGGTAGTGATAAGGCAGCCTCAGTTGAGTCCATGTTTCAAAACCAAGCACGAGAAACCACTGAATCCTCCATTGCCAAATTCTTTTTTGCCCATGCCATTCCATTTCATGTGGCCCGTTCCTCTTATTTCAAACAAATGGTGAAAGACATAGCCACTGTTGGTCCTTCATTCGTACCCCCTAGAGATCATAAGCTACGCACCACCCTCCTAGACAAAGAGTACTCCAAAGTTAATGTGTTAATGGAGGAGATGAGGCAAACATGGATGAGGACGGGGTGCTCTATAGTGATGGATGGGTGGACTGATTGTAGATGTCGGCCACTCATCAATGTCATAGTCACATGCCCTACTGGTTCTTATTTTCTTAGAGCCGTAGATTGTTCAGGGAGACGTAAGGATGTTGACTTCCAATTTTCCATTTTGAGAGATGCCATAGAGGAGGTTGGGGCTGCAAATGTGGTGCAGGTGATCACCGATTCAGCACGTGTGTGCAAATCGGCTGGGTTGATGGTGGAGGGTACTTACAGGCACATATTTTGGACCCCATGTTGTGTTCATGCATTGAACAATGCATTGAAAGACATAGGGAAGATGGATTGGGTGAAGAAAACAGTGGCAGAAGCTAGAAAAATTCAGATGTTCATTTGCAACCACCACACCTCACTTGCTCTCTTTAGGACATTTTCAAAGAAGGAGTTTCTCAGACCTGTTGATACAAGGTATGCCATTTACTTCATTTTGTTTCACTTTCAATTTGTATTCATAATCTGATTTTGTTTTAAATTTTTATTTTTTAATGAATCATTGAATTAATGAATGTAGATATGCCACATACTTCATCCTAATGGAGAGGATGGTTGAGGTGCATGAGCCTCTACAACTGATGATGGTCAATGCTGAGTGGACTAGATGGCCTAATGCAAGTTCTACTCAAGGAAAGAGCATCAAACAAAAGATCCTCGATGATGATTGGTGGGCCAATGTGAGGTAAGACATATTAGATGGCTGATTTTCATATTAAATTTCTGATTTTAATATTTTAATTTTATTGTCCAATGTTCCAACTTTTGAAGTTTCTAACATGTCAAATAACTTGTCAACTAATTATTTTGAACTTTTTGTTTGCATTTTGCAGATATATTTGCTCCTTTATCTCGCCCATTGTAGATGTCATTAGATATGCTGATACAGACTCTCCTAGTCTTGGAGAGATATATGAGACATTTGACACTATGCTTGGGAAGATCAGGCAAGTTATTTTGGCAAAGGACCCCACTTTGGATTTATATGAGCAACACATTAGGCCCATTGTGACGCGGAGGTGGAATACAATGAACACCCCGCTTCATATGGCTGCCTTTGCTCTAAATCCAAAATGGTATGCACCAAGGGATGGTAGGGTGCCTCCATGTGATGATGCTGAGGTTTTAGATGGGTTCACACGAGCCATTGAAAAGATTTATCCACCCAAGCAAGCTTCACTACTTCGGTCACAATTTCTAGACTTTGCTAATCTTAATGGCCCAAACTTGAGCAAACCATAGGCGAGGTTGGATAGAGCTATATTAGCTCAATCGAACCCTATTGGATGGTGGACCTATCATGGGAGAGATACACCGCAGTTGAAGATACTTGCCACTCGCCTTCTTGCACAGGTTGCTAGTTCCTCTGTTGCAGAGAGGAATTGGTCCACGTATAGCTTTATCCACTCCCTCAAGAGGAATAGACTTACCTCTAGATGAGTGGAGAAGCTAGTGGTCGTTCCTAGTACTCTTCGGCTTCAGGATCGACAAACTCCAGAGTATCGACAGACTCCAACTCTACGGTGGGATATTGATCCCGAGGACGCGGCTCAGGTAGATGAGGAGGAGACAGCTGAGGGCTTGGTTGGGGTCCCATTGGCTGAGGAGGAGCATTACAGTGGCAGTGACTCAGAGGATGACTCTGATTTTGATGCGGTTATGAGAGATGATTAGGGGCAGCAGTGCTTTTGTTTATTTTGTATTCATTATTGACATACGATATTGTATTTTGATTTTCATAGCAAACTAAAACTTTAAAACTATATGGCAGCAATGTAGCCTTTGGGCATTTTGATATAAGTTTATAAATTATAACTTGGAGGTTGTTTCATGATTCATGTAACTATATGTTAATTTTGAATGCGTATTGAGTATTGGCATAATGTTGAACACAAATGTTATATGTTAATGTTCTATAATGTTTATTATGCATGCCTTATTCATGTTATCTATTGAATATTTAAAATTTCCCTATATTTTTAAAATTTTCCCTATATTTTTATATAGCCGTCCCCTACCGTCCCCGTCCAGGAAACTTGGGGTAACCTTGGTTGAAATAAGAAATTGATCTATACGAATCTATTGTTTAGATATTCCCAATAGCAAGAACCACATCTCTTCTAATTCCATGGGGAAGAAATATGTAGATGGTCCGCAACAAGTGGGGCTTGAGGAATTAGGATGGTCCAATTGTTGTTAGGATATTACAAGTGGAACAGTAACCTAGTATGAAGAAGCATTAAAGGGGAGAATTTAGACAACAAGTCTCTCGTATAGTAAGAGGTTTTGTGAATTGAATAGCATATTTTACGAATTTTGTTCAATTGATTATTGGGTTGAATTAATTAAGTATGACTATGAGAGTCGAGAATAATATTTAATCCTAGGTGGGCAAAGGTTCATACAATGACTCTACTCAACTAATAAACCATTAATGTGTGTCAAGGGCAAGATATAATAAACCTAAGATTATAATATTAGTATAGTGTAACTCGGGTATTATTTACAGTTAGTAATATCTTTAAGTATT
>VDFB02070999.1:0-47493 GCA_007258455.2 Sequoia sempervirens
TTAGGGGCATCCTTGAAAGGAATGATTGTTGGATAAAAACTTCACTAGTCGGTGTACCCCTATAAAACATTGACATCATCCACATCCAAAAATAGATGATCGTTCTCTCCTTTACTACTGAAGTCACTCAAAATGACCTTAGTGATTGTTGGATGAGAGAGGTGTCTAGCTCTAATGGTAATGTGATGTGAATGCACATAAGTGGTATTATCGATGGCACTTTCCATACTAGTCCAAACTACCTCATCAATCACATGTACTTAAATTACACGATGATATAGTCATAGTGACCAATAAGTAGGTGATCTTGTTGGATACAAGCCATCTATCTACCAAAATCATCCCATGCTCTCATTCCTCTATATGGCTACTATATAATCTCTATGTTGTACAAGTGATCAAAAGATTATCTCCAAAATAGTAAACCTTAGAAACTCTAGTATCAAATTAGTGGGTATTATTGTGGTCATGGTGCATCCGAATAAATTTTCCTTTGGTAATTGATATATCTTATACACATGATGTTCTTGAATTCTCATACCTAAAGTAATGTGGAGTTCATGAGTATTTTCCCCTCATGATGCACAAATCTTCCAAGGTCTTAGTAAAGGTGAGCAAGCATACTCTGCTCCAATACAAATATAGTATTTCACTCCTCCATGGCCTTGATTATGTGCATGAGGCCCACATGCAAATGCATGCCTTGACCATCAATAGTCATTATCATGGATACTATAGTGATCAATATCCTCCTAGTTAGGGGAATAGGTATTGACCCTTGCTCAATTCATCACATAAGAAACGATCAATATTGTAACTCATGATGAATCATGCAAGTGTATATCACTATCCCTCCTATATAGTGACTAATTGTCTCTCATCCTCAATAGTAATGCAATAACCATGGACTAGGAATCTAAGAATGTGTTATACATCCACATGAATAATAGTCATCTCCCCTATTAGGAGATGAAAGGTGGATGTATCCAAATTCCATTGATCCATCAATCCCAAGAGCATCATGTGGTGCAATCACATCTCTAAGAGTATGAATACCAAATAAAGGACTAATCATCTATAAAAAACCTACTCCTTCCTTGACAGAGTCTCCAATCAACTCATGAGTAGTGTAAAAACAAATCCTCTACCATTCTCTCGCATAGTTGGAAGTGGCTAAAAGTAATCAAAATAATTATATATCATTCTACTGCTAACACCCTAGCATTCTAAAATGTCAAAAAACTTAGAATAAAGTATGTTTTCCTAAAGGATAGTATGCCCTTGAACACTAGCACCCTTTGTGGATGATCGTGCATCCCTTAGAAGTTAGCAAACAAGGAGCATGTCTACATGAATATCAGACTCATGTTCAACATCTGAATGCTAGTGTGCTCATCAGATTCCAATATGCATCATAGGGTTGACAAGGGCCAAAATATTAAAAATGTCAAAAATCAATAGAAAATTTACCTACCTCTTATTTCACCATACTATTCTCGGCTCCCTCTTGGAGCTCACCTCGTCTTGGTCATGAAAAATCTTGTCAGTGAGGAATTTTAATTGCAAGATCACTCTAAACTCTATGAAAACATGAGACACATATTCACCTTCTCTCTTCTCAAAATTTATTTTAGATCTTATTTTTCATAACATTTTTCCTTGTAGGATAGTTTCTTTTGATTTTAAAAATTAACGCATTTCAATTTTGAAAGATATTTTTGAATGCTAACAATAAACCTTGTAGTATTTAATATTGAATACTATGGAGTTTCACTGAACTCAAATCTAGATGTTGAACATAGGTTTTCATTGATGTCAAAGGTGTGATTTCTAAGGGGTAATGCTATATGAATAGTCAATTTTATAGTACTTGAATTATCATTATTGATTGGTGGACAAATGGATACATTGAGATATCACTCTTTCTCCACTAATCATTCAAAGATGTCAGATGAATCCCAATTGGATTGACTAACAACCTCATAATGTGAGTCAATTCACAGTGAGGAGGACTTAGTAGGGGGTTCTTTCAACTCTTAGGGAGATTGTTGTATTCAATTGTAGTTACCATTTTGTGTATGGATTAGTCTCTTAAACTTGATAGTTAAGGAGAATGATAGGGTTAACAAGTCATATTTACCTTAGTTTTGTTTTATTGAATGAAGGATTCATTATCATTCTGGCAAAGTTATTTATTAGCATTGTTAAAGAGATATATTCTGATTTTTTGGAATCAGTGATTTCAAAATGAGAAAAATCTATATTTCAAAATTCATGATGTACACTCTTGTTTACTTTCACAGTCTCACTCTCTATGCAATTAAATCTTAAGATGGTTTTAAATGTAAAAATCATCAGTTATTTGTCTTCCTTTTTTTGAATTTTACTGCATTTTTGGGTTCCTAATATTTTCTAGGTTTTTCTCTAATAATATCTCAAGAATTGAAAATATCCTTATCTTTTGGTATGTAGAGAAATTCCTGAGAAAGTTTGTATCTATGTGAGTCTAAACATCACAATTCTAAATTAGTAGTTTTTGCTAATTATTATTTATTGGTAATAATTGATAGTTGATTGAATTCCTTTTATGTTCTCTTTCCCTAGGCGACCCTTCTTTGACATATTGGTGCTATTTGAAAAGATAATCATTTGCAATTTACATTTCATCATGTTGATGATGGATCAAGAGTGTGATTTAAAATTTTGATGCAAAATCACCTATACATTTTTTCCAAAAGATTTTTTTATATATTATTAGATTCTAAAAATCTTATGTTTACAATCCCATTTTTTTAATATCAATGTTTTTACTTATTGATGTTTTTGAGCTTGTTAAATGGTCAAAAGGTGTATATTTTCCACCTTTGTTTCTACCAGATAATGTATGTGTTTAAGCTTTGCCAAATTAAGAAGAAAAACTTTCCAACTGTGAAAAAAATAATCTAGAAGGTTTGCATCATGATATTACAAGTATTTCTAGCTAACTCTATAGAAATAGAGCGTCCCCTATTTTCTGTCATACTAAACATATTACTATCATTAGATGTTATCATGTTAAAACTTCTAGTTGGTCTAGCACAATTGATATCATTATCAACATCATCCTACCACATTTCAGGCATAATGTAATTAGTAGAGATGAAACAATACAGCTATAAAAATGAAATACATGGTGCTCACTTAAACTAAGAGATTCCCACGTGATTGTTCTGTGCAAGCTAAGACCAATGGGCCCTTACCCATGGACAACCTACAAATACTTGAATAAATCATTAAAGAATATAAACAAGATTCAACACCACTGTGGTGATGTACTGAAACAAATCCATAAAATACATCTTTACTAATTTATCAAAGATAAATCATTATATGATAAGAATGAGCACATCATATACTACTCATATCTGATTTGTTCTATTTCCTTCTGAGATGAATCATAGTTTCTGTATTAGAGAAGTGTTAGCATGGTAGATTCCTCCAACCCATCTCATATCATGTTCTCAGTTAACTAGAACTTAGTATGCAGGTATGTAATACTCTGTCTACAGTTAACTGAGAGTGCAGTCCAGTGGTGTGAAAGTTATTGCAGTTGAACATGTTAGAGTGGGCATTTCCTGTAATCTTATTGGCTTGAAGTTTCTTGCAGCCACATATGTGTGATACCAAGTTAGGTTTAACAAGGGAGTTTGGCTACCCAGGAATCTTGGTGAATGACATGATACTGAATGTGTTGGAGGCATGAGATAAGGGCACAAATTTCTATTATGTTGTACTTCTAATTTTTCATATGTTGGAGTACTATGAGATTCCAATTAGTGAGCAATATGAACGTGGTAATACATGCAAAAACATATTTTTCTTTGATTTCAACGTTGTACTCTACCTCTCCACTTGACATTGCCAACCATGGGAAGATGATGGAAAAATGGAAGAAGGCCCTTGTGTTGCAATGTGCTTGATATTACTGCAGTTTACTAGAGCTTTTGATAGAGTTCCCTCATGTTACTTTTAAGTTTATTGGCAGCTCTGCTATGCCAGCTGCCTTGATGGAGGATGGAATTGCTAGCTCTCACAATTTCCTATTTTCCTAGATGAGTTGTATTGGGGTATAATGACTCTAAATGGATGGCACCCTAGTTGATGCAACTATATTGTTGATCTACCCTATGTCAACCAATGGCCATGCACATAAAAATTTGGAGACATTCTTATTGCATACACATGAAAATTGGAGTCATTTGCATTGGGGCAAAGCACCTATAAAACTCTACAAATGTATTTGACGAAGTAGAGAATGAATGAATGAAAATACAAAGGTTCTATCAAATTGTGATCTATACATGCCTTAGTTTAATTAATTTTTGTCATTATGTGTTAACCATAGTAACAAGACTTGGACTTGGCGCGGACTTGGCAAGGGTGACTTGACTTGGGACTTTTCTGCTGATTATTGTTGTACTTAGCTCTTGTAACACATTTTAAATCAATTTTAGTTGCCTTTAAGTCATCATTGAAGAATTTGAAGAATTTCTTAACTAGATTTCCAAGTTATGTGATCGGGTTTTTTATTTGTTCTATGCTTTTATTTTCTTTCCTTACTATTTGTTCTATTCTAGGGTTGAATCTTTCACTTTATGAAAACTACAGCACAAACTACTTGAGCATGCAAAAAAAAAGACTTAAATGGATGATGCAAAATGCCATATAATGCTTCTCTATAATTTTAGCTTGAAATTTTATTTCCATAGCAACAGACATAAGTCTGAAAGACCTTAAAAGCATTCCTAAACTGAAGTTTGACATAGGATCACTTATATTCAGCGGGTTTACTACAGATAAATTTCAAAGTTTGACAAAGAATCCTTGTATGTTGGCAAGAATGAACAGATCTTGTAGATCTTTGCACCTCAACAGATAATCTGTATGATCTACATTAATTAAAACAACTGGCACAGAAAGTGCAAAATAGCCCTTAAATATGCTTGAGACATGGGAATGTGCTATGGCAGATATCTAACGTGAATTGCATGATAAAGAAGTATTCATCTGTTTCATATAAGTTCATGCCAGAGATACCTTACAAGACCTACACATTGATCTGAAAATGGATCAAGAAAATGAATTAGCCACAGTAAGGATCCATGAAATGGTAGAGCATGGCTTGTAGCACACTTTTGTTGGAGGGAACAAGTGTTTTTGGACATAAAATAGAGTAGTTTTTCACAGTTGTGAGAAACTGCTGGATCCAACAGGAGACGATTATGTAACTGCATGTTCCAGAAAGTAGTGATTTTGTACCCACCAGTCTGCACCAGGTAGTGGTTTTTCCATGTGTATAAAACTGGCCTATGGTATTTCAAATTCTAACCTTCTAACTTCCAGGCATCCTTTCACCTTTTGCTCTCGCTTGCAAAAACATATATACATGTTGTGTATGTGTTTCAGCATAGAATTGCAGGATTTTAAGTGAATTCCAAGAGAACTCAAGCGTTCAAACTTCCAAGTGAACAAGTAGACTGTATTAAGGTGAGCAGAACCGAGAGAGAGTGTCGAGGAGCTGCTGTAAGCTATGTTCCAGGGGGACACATCCCCTGGGTATTTCCACTCATCCCCACACGAGACATTTTGAGGACACAGATACAGATAGGGAACATCCTTGAGGCCATCCCCTACAAATAAAAAGGAATAAAAATTAGGAAATGTTTCCAATACACCTCAAAAACAACAGGGGACAACAGCTATCCCCCAACCATCCCTGGAACAGCTAACCTTTGGGGGTATAACTATTGTGTAATTCAGAGTTAACTGAGAAACTATATAATATATTATATAACTGTTGTGTAATTTGGACCAGATCCAGACTGATCCACATAAATATGAACAACTGCATTACATGTGCTTTATTCATTGTCATTTGTTTTACTGATAATGGTCTGATTTTTTATCCCCTTGCACTTTGAAGGAATTTCAATGGAGAATATGCACTAAATTTTGAATATGCTTTCAGTAACAAACCCCAAATGAATGTCTACGCCACTCTTACCCATGTTGATTTAGTTGTGTATTGAAGAGATTACAATCTATTTCTCTTTAAAAGAAAGGTAATGTGAAATTATGAGATGGGAAGTGTTCAACAACATTTTTACATTTTATTCAAGTGACCAAACAAATAACTCTATATAATTAGAGGAAATCAATCATTTTGATAGAAAGGAATAGTTGTGTTGTCAACAAATTTAAGAATTTTATATTACTGATGCAGATGTCACTTAATCTCATAATTTTCTATTTCTAACTTCTCTTCATCATTTTGGACTTAATCTCATAATTTTCTATTTCTAACTTCTCTTCATCATTTTGGAGTTGTAACTTCTAGCCTTAAGGACATTTTGTAGTAATTTTATATTTATTATATACATGTTAACATGCAAGCAATAAAATTTTGTTAATTTGTGTGTCAACTCTCATTTGAATTCTCAATTCAGCTCTAGTTTTATGTTAATATCATTCTATAATGTATAATATATATGATGAACAACTTATGCATGAATAACTGAAATTTCCTATATTTTTTAAATCTTCCCTAATTTTTATTTTCATTCCCTCGTATCCCCTAAAAATGACCTTCCATCCCAACCATCCCAGAAAGACATCCTTTTATCCACCGCCGAACGTCCCATCCCAGAAACTCCATGAAACATAGGTTGTAAGTGATCTTAAGGACTGAACATTGCTTAACCTCATGCTACAAAACTTGGGCAAGAAAAAAGATTGGATCAAAAAAATCTAGGTTGAGGCCAAAAATATTCAAATGTTCATCACAAACCAACACATGTCGTATCCCATTTCAAGATCATTCTCCCAATTAGAGCTGTTGAAGGTAACTAAAACAATGCAATTTTTTTTTTTAATTTTATGCTTCACTTTAAGTATGATTCTTTCTTTGTTTTTAATTTTTTAATTTTTTTTTCTAATAGGTTGTTGTAGAGAAGCAAGATCTTATTTGCATCCACTACAATCATCTTGAGACAGCTTGTGCAGGTGTGGGAGGCACCTTCTAGCATAATCATTAGCCAACTTTGATCAATATAGAGCCAATCTAATAGTCAAAGGGCATCAACTATAAAGCAAGTCATCTTAAATGACTCTTGGTGGGATTGCATGTAATATCTTCTTAGTTTCACCAAATCCATCATGAGTATGATCGGCTTCACTGCAAACATAAGTCATGCTTGGAAGAGGTATATGATGGCATTGATTGAATAATTGAAAATATGAAGTCCATCATAACTGAAAAAGAGCAAGATCCTAAATAAACTTTTTTCAAAAGGGTGCAATCAATTTGTGTTGAGTGGTAGAATAAAATGACCACCCCATTACAGCAATGAAATCCTTATTGTGCCAACAAGGGTGCCACCATAAAGTGATACATAAGTCAGCAAAGAGTACAAGAAAGTGCTTGCTAAAGTCTCCCCCAGTCCTAATATGGAAGATGTAGTTATAAGTGAGTTTACTAATTTTGTAGCCTCCATTGGTCAAATTGTTTCCACTCTCTGTGCCAAGTATTGGGAGGATGCTCACTCTTGGTGGTACCTCATTGCTACACATCCAAGCTCTTGTGATCAAAATTTTATCACAAGTTTCTTAATTCTTATCGTACTCTCTAAATTTGAATTTTTTTCATTTTCAAAATTCTTTCCAAGTTATGTGATCGGGTTTTTTACAAGTACATGAGTTGTTAATTTTACTTTTCATGGTGAATCTCATTATTAAAAAAAAAAAAAATCTCTACCATTCAAAACAAATCTGCTTCTGCTTTGGTTTACATGGTACACTAATACCATCAGAAAGTAATAAGAAAATGTTGTTGCTTGGCTTGAAACAACAATCGAACAACAAGTAAATCCACCTTGATAGGTCTACATAACAGTTTGGCGTAAAACAAAAGCAACATTTCTAGGTTCTCTTTTCATGGCCATCTCCATCACAGACCTGGCCACAACTTCTGTCATGGGGCAGCTAGCTCTATAAAATGCTTTGTATAACTCCTACTGCATTTGATGCCTATTTTCATCATCCACAAGAAAGGAAGTTACTATTATACAAAAAATGATCAGTATAGCTATTATACAAAATCTTGAGACCATAATATACTTAATTGAATGAGATTTTAAACTTAAAGTAACATATACATGATAATATATTTGTTTTGTTGACAAATAAGATGGAATGAACTTGAAGAAAAATTCAATTTAATATAGTTTGGAGTCATACAATTTGTGTAAATTGTTCAAGTACACCTATGACACATCATGTTATTCAAACCAATTCAAGTGGTTCAGCTCGCTCTTCAATAACATGTAATATTCTTTGATGTTCATCACTATCTAGTCTCCACTTACGACGTCCACATGCACGTGGAACTAGATGAAGGGATAGGGCAGTAGCAACTACTAGGTGGCTATATTGATATACTTTGTTCTCAAGTTGATAATCAATAAAATGAATCCCATGCTGAACAATTTTGACTTGTTTCATATATGTCCCTTGCACTACAACTCAACCTGTGGGAACCAACATTCAAAAGTAAGACATAACATTTAGAAGGTCAATACGAGTAACAAATTCAAAATATATACATTCAATAGATAAATCTTGCAAGAGCATCTATTTATTTTGTCAAACCTGTGGGAACGACATTCCATCACTTGTTTCTGATTCTACTAGCTTCCACCTCTCTCCCGTGCAACACAATAGATAATAACTAACACCTTCTATGTTTCCAGGCTCTGCTATTACTGCAAAAATATCTCTTGCACCAAATTTACATGGAAAATTTGTAAAAAAAGGAGTTCCACTATCATTTAAGTATATATAAATTTACTTAAAATAATTAGAAAAAAATTATTAAATGATTAAGTTACAAATTTACAAAAGCTCGTACATGTACGATATAAATATATACACATACATACCCTTTTTAATTAGTCCTGAAATATGGTCATAATCAATTGAAATCAAAGGAATGTCTTCAAAGCTTTCATCTTCATCCTCATTGTATGTGTCACTAACATCTAGTGGCACCAAATTCCATCCACTGACATATCCTTGTTGTTGGTTGTTGCATTCACCATAGTTTTCTAAAATACAGTCATAACAACAACATGAGTAATCCCTAGTCTGCAATGTCCACGGGAAACTATTTGCACTCATGACAGAATGCAAAGATCTTGTTTTCTCTACCCTCTTGCATCCATGCATTGATCTTCTATCCACACCTACAAAAAATAATTTTGCATTAAAAAATCATAATTTAATATAAATATATTCAAACTAAAATATATAAACTTGAATGTACACGTATATGTATATTTAAAGATTTAATTATAAACAAAAACATACCTGATATCTCTCAAAACACTCTATGTGGAATGGATCGGTTGTTTGTTAAAGATGTGCCAACCTCATTTGATGCAAAGTGTTTCTGACACCATTCAACAACATCATGCGCATCTTTTATACGATCTCCTTCATAATTCAGTTGATGCTTTCTTAGAGCACGTTTGATGCAAGATCCTACACCATCATGTTCACCCTTTCCGTGTCCACTCTAAAAGAAGCTCCAAACATGTGGTATGTTTTCATTTCGATGATATCTACAAAGTGCATAAAATGGCCTTGAAGTTTTAAATTGTGAAGCACATCCATTTGACCATACAAAATGCTTTTCAATTTTGACACCCCTGATTGCCAAATATTCAAAAAAATTCTTGAAGCAATGTTGTACAAATAGAGTGTCGTGCTCTTTGTCATCACTAATATAGAAGTGATATTATTTCTTAATGACTTGTTCCTTAGATGTACTGTCAACACCATCCAAATCCATTTGTGCATGTCGATAACACACATGCACCATAATAGTGCTATGCTCTGAAAAATAATATTGTGATTGAATCTCTTTTTGATGTACAAAAGAGTAATTCTCTGCAAAGTCAACTACTGATAACACTGTTCCAAGTGGGAATGTATCTCTTAATGTCTAAAACTGTTGTGCTTGCCACTTAGAAAAGAAAGCATGTTGTATATATGGTTGTATTAATTTACGAAACTTTTCCATAAATGTTCCAATAGGTATCTCCTCTTCTACATAATCTAACCTTGTTGATTCTTTGCCACTTTTGGTATGAAACTTGATATACTTGTAACTCTTGCAATTTACCAACTTTTTCAGGTCGGTATCTTCATCTCTCAAAGGCATTTAGCCAAATTTCCACATGTTTCACAGTGTCCTTGTATGCAACTTATTTGATTGGTTGCATTATCATCATTTGATTTATCACATAAGATGGATGCTACGAACTGACTTGCTTGTCTAGGAGGTGCATTTTGAATACCATCACTTTCTTCTCTAATCTTTCAAAACACTTGATAGTAGAGATCAAATTCAAAATGATAACGACAACAACAAGTTTCAAAAACCTTGTTTGTTTTCACATAGTATGGCTTTAACCTTTGAAACGTTGTTTGCCCAATCTTTATATGTGGATTTGAATTACAAAACATTACATACATCTCATGTTGTGTTATGTCTAGCCAATGTTTTATATGTAATTCATTATTATTGGGCCCAATCCTGTGTTTGATAACATCTCTACTATTTGATGAAGGACGGGTATGATCATTCCAAAAGGTTGAGATGAAGTTCCTAAAAACATCTTGAATCCTGTCAGATCGAGGAGCTCTACACATAATTGCCCAATTGCCTTCTAAGGTATTATCATCAAGAATCTTTCTCTTTTTGACATATTGTGTCAATGTCTGTCTGCTAAAACCAATCTCGGTTGAAAGTGAAGAGATTTGTCTTTTTTTGGCTATTTTTTCACTTAAAATTGATATCAACATGACTCTTCTTGAAATTTCCTTATCTACTGATCGAGACTGTTTCCCAATGGACCCCAAACCTTTTTTCAAATTTTCAACAATGTCTTTTTGTAAGTGTGAACATTTCCTCTTTTTGTACTTGTATCTACACCCAACAATTGTAATGGCTCTTGTAGCTCATTACTTAGAAGTACAATTGATAATAGTTGGGCTTGATCGAGTGTATCAAGGTTATTGAAATGAGCAATTATTTGCTTTGCAGTTTTGTTCATTGACCTCCTAGTACTATTTCTAGGTTGTTCAGCATAAAACTTCAATTTTTCCATATCCATTTGAAGTAAATGATCTAAATTTCTAGAAGAAATTTTTCTCTTCACCTCTTTAGCTATATTCATATGCTCATCCATGATGGTATCCCGAAGTGGTCCTGACCCGTCTCCAATATTCATTCCTTGCACTTGGGCCTCCTCCCTAACATCAACTATATGTTCTTCAACCTCATTTGCTCCAATATCTAAATTTGGCTCGACTTCTACTTCAGTTTCTGTATGTTGAACCCCTACACAAAAACACGTAGAATAAATTTAACATATGGAACTTAAAGGATGATTTTAATTGATCACTAGGTGGATCTTGACTATGATAAATTAAGCTATAGTTTTTAAAATATACCTATTCTTGCAAGAAAAGGATGAGACTGGGTTGCTTAGGATAACTATGAAGCATAAACTTTTGTTTTATCTTTAAGATCTAATACTTAACTCTATTCTTAAGAGAGATTATAATTGGTCCAAGTACAATGACAGTTCTAAGGGAAAAATTTGCAAGGTAGATTATGGTTCTCATGACCAAAGGAGTAGCCATTTGAAGGACAAGATTGAAGAAAACAACCATGATCATCCACAGGGAACAACAGACCAGGGTGACAAAGACAAATGTATTGGAGGTGACAAGGTACCAAAGTAATTTAGGTCATGGAGGGAAGTATAATCTTAGTTGCAATTTTTTTTTCAAGATCGGAGGTTTCACTGCATTGATGTAGCATCATAAACTCTTGGTATTGTAATGATACAATTAGTGATTCACATCAATCTAGAGAAATCATTGACATGGAATAAAGAATGCACTAGTGTGAATGGCAAGGAGAACTACAAAATTGTTTGCTATATGTCAGTGATAAAGACAAGGTACAACTGAGACTAACATGTTAGCAAATCATGACTGCAGACTTACCAAGCCCGACTCAAACTTAGATCTAGGATTCCTGACCATGTCTAAACACACTACATTTGAATGGGAAAATATCATGAGTGCAGGGACTTATGGGGATTTGTCTCTATGAAAAGTATATGACATAAAATATTAACTAAAACATGAATTAGAATCTCAACATGCGAAGGCAAAAAACATACAAGACTCATAATTGAAAATTACCTAGTTGAAATTTTAGAAGCAAGACTATTCTTTCAAGTGAATATCATCCATACATTCAAATGTGTAAGTTATGACCTATCACAATTGATGATATAATCAATCCAAAATTCAAGACTGTGCAAATTTCCATGCTCCTTTTTTTAAGGGAAACTCCTTTGGACTGATACACAATCAAATTTCAATACAGTCCTGACTTAAACATTTCTTTTTAAAGCCTAATTGGTCTAATTTGCAGCAATACAGTCCTGACTTAAACATTTCTTTTTAAAGCAACATATGTTGGGTTTTAGATATGATTTAAAACCATTAAAGGGGTAGCCAAATTACTAACCACAACCATAGAAGAAGGTTTATACTGAGAGTTGTGTTTGACAGTTTTGAATTGAATGGCTACTAGGAGTTAGATAAGTCAAGAAACGGGTTAGTGTGTCATCAAGTCCACAACTCTTCCTACTAGCTCCTATCCCTGTTTCTAAATGGCTTCATAAATGACAATGTTGATCAGTAAGTGTTTCCCAAATTATTTCCAAGATTCATATTGAAGGCACAACAAAGAGCGTCATAATGGTCAAGCTCAATGTTGCCACAATAAATTATCATCAACATAGATAGTTGGGGTGTGAAGGAACTGTTATAATTCTGATCAATTATCATCTTTAATGTGACAAAATCTTCCTCCTTTGAGTGTAGCATTGGACTTGGTACTTCATAGAGGCTTCCATAGATAGGGAACATTCCTACCACATAATAGTGGACAGTATAATGTCATGATTCACTAGAGAATTGTTGATTGGGAATAATGAGGATTGTGTTAATAGTTCAGGTAGTGGGATATTAATGTTTACAACAAGGATGAATTCATTTGGGGATATTAATGATATCAAACTATCAGGTGATGTTGCATTCTTGTGCAGATGCAGAGCAGCTTATGCACCAACTGACCATCAGCCGCTAGTCTTCTTAGTGATTAGGGATTGGTCACTTAGGTTCTTTTGTGCATGCCAACTTTTTTTTCTTAAGAGACATACCGTAGTTCAACATATTCTTGTTTTTGTAGGGCACTATATATTATGTTTAGGTTGGTTCAATTATAAGATGTTTAATTATTTAATATAGATTTTTTTTTTTGACAATTTTTTGATATGGAGTATGATTGGAACCAACATAAATTATGTATTTTGTTGCAAACAACCACTTGATTTATAGAGTCAAGTAGATTAGGAAATTCAGTTCAAAAATATTTTGATCATTAGTTGAATCCCTTCAATTAATTTGAGTGGAATATAAGGCATTGCATTCAATGCAATCATCATATTTTTAACAACCTAATAATCTGATGTTTCCAACAAGGGAATGAGCTAGGACACAGATAGATTTGAAGAAATGTTATCAAACATAAGGAAACCGATTGCAGCATATGAAAAGTAGAAAATCCTCATATGCAAAACATATGTTAAGGACTGTAATATTTAATTATGCAACAAATAGCATGGCTATGTACCACAGTAAAAATGATAATCATTCACTGCACTTGTTGAATGTAGTGTATTTAGACATACCCAAAGTATAGACTCACATGATTTTACTGATGACCACTTTGATACAGTGTTTCCACTATATTATCCAATGCTCAATTTTGTGTGGATGTTGAATTGGTTAATGGGGCACTTGATACTATAAAGAATATAGTATTATTAGAAAGAAATGTGATTTTATAAGACAATTATAAATTTATTCAAGTTCTTATGGTTAATGCTTATTATGACAATCTTGGATATTTTTGAAAATGATAATTAATGTTAGTAAATTAAATATATTTTTGAAGTTACTTCTTTCTAATAAATTCATCAATAATATCTTAAATTATTACTATTGTGAATTTCTTAAAACACAACACTTAAAAAATCTATCAATGGTTGATAATTACATATATTTATAACCGTTTTAGCCAAGAAATATGCATTTTAATGGCTTTGAAAAATATAAAGAGCTGTTGAACAAACCAGCTAGCAATGAACAAAACCAGCAAAGAAAGAGTTGTTGAGCAAACCAGCTAGCAATGAACATAAGCCAGCCACAAGATCATCAAATGAACCTGATAAAGTCTAAACCAGAGCCTATCATAGAAAACCACATGAAAAGAAAAATTCTACAGGTAAGATTGTTGTTCAGGATACAAGACTGAAAAATAATATTTCTATGCAAATAATAAACTGTGCTTTGGAATGTAAAAATTGATCGATATTCTCAGTGACAAGATTGACATTCCTAAAAGTCCTCACAACATCTTGAGTTGTTTTGAAAGAGTGATTAAATTTTCAACCCTTTGTAGGAAATGTGGTTGTACAGGACAGGTAGAATTTGAGGCTGGAAAATGGCTCTTGTGGCCAAATCAGGGGGAGCTTTTGGGCTATATCTAGCACAGATGCATTGCAATATGAATCTGATACATGCTGAGATATATCTTTAAGATTCAAGGTTACAATCCATCTGTTATTATAATTCTTGCTGGACTTTATCATGTACCCATCAGGTTGTGATGCAAATATATAATCGAAGTTTGATTTTTAATGTTGGCTGCATGCTTTATATTTGCCCCATTTTTATTATTATTAAGAGTTACATATCTATAAAGATGTTGGCTATTAATATTCCCCAGACATCCATCTAACACCACTTGCAACACATGTCTGATGTTGGCTTAGAATGGATTATAGGAAGAATTGTGTGCTAAACTCTATGTTTCTTATGTGTAGACCTGATTCATAGATAGTTTGTTCACTAAATTTATTTTCCCTCCAACAAACAACATCACAAAAGAAAATGTTGATTAGTAAGTGTTGCCCAAATGATTTCCAAGATTCATATTGAAGGCACAACAAAGAGTGTCATAATGGTCAAGCTCAATGTTGCCACAATAAATTATCATCAACATAGATAGTTGGGGTGTGAAGGCACTGTTATAATTCTGATCAATTATCATCCTTAATGTGACAAACTCTGCCTCCTTTGAGTGTAGCATTGGACTTGGTACTTCATAGAAGCTTCCATAGATAGGGAACATGCCTACCACATAATAGTGGATAGTATAATGTCATGATTCACTATAGAATTGTTAATCCTACATAGCTAAAGGATCATAGATTCTACAAACACCACCAAATAATGACTGTCATTCAACAATCAGGCCTATTTAGACTTCTTAAGACTGTCCTCTCCTAAATATTTTGTCATGCAATATCAAAGGACCCTCCCAGACCTTAAAAATAGTTTTAATGGCATGAAATACAATTCAACATATGATTCTTGAAAGGTTGTTGAAATCATTAACCATAGGAAACTCTAAAATGCACTATACACTCAGCCTTGTCTATGACTGTAACAAGTCTGCCATACAGGACAGTGGCATAAAAAGGTCTCAAGCTTTCAGAGTTTTTATAAACCCTAGCTTAAAAAAGTGTCTTAGAAATCCTTGACAGCATATACAAATAGATTCACCTATCAAGAATGCCAACTCCTTGATCAAATTACTCAAACCCTTACTGTTCTCTGTCATCCCTAGTCTGGAATCATACAAAATCCAGCCTAGGGCATCATGGAATGATAAAAAAAATTAATCCTTTGGGTCTGCAACTTTGCAACATGAAAGTACACAAACATATGCTTTATTTCACCAACTTTTAGATTTTTTCCCACCGTACAAAATAATGAATTCAACAATTTTAAATGCTCATTGTTTACCCTCAGGATTTCAAGCAGTCTTCAATAAAAATGCTATAACTTTTGAATTTCTCAATGAAATGAAACAAAACAAAGACCAGATTAAAATAGATTCAAACCTCTACCACATCCAACAAATCTCAGGCCCATTAGTGGTCCGTATAGGCTGTACCATCTCAAAAAATAGTGAAAATAGATGTTAAAAGCAGGGTTCTTTATTAATTCTCCTTCTCAAATTCAATACATCTTCATCCACATGAATTTACATAAGGTATACCACAATTTGGATCCTAAACATCTGCATAAGGTATTCAACAAATTGTATATTATGTAGTGATAAACTCGCTTGAAGTAAAGGAATTTGGAGGTCATAAGATGCCAAGAGATTAACAAAATCAACTGGTTAGTAAAAAAAGATCTGCACTAACTCTTTATTGAATTCTGGACTCGTCCTTTTTTTTTTTTTTTTTCACATCATAATTTAAAATTAGAGAATTTCAGATTTAAATTTTTTGTGTCCATTTGTAACAACAGCCTTTAATGATTATTCCACGTGTATATATATGAGTCTTCTTACAATCTTTACCCACAAGCCATATTTGGTGGAAATTTGCTCATAATCTTTGCTCAATTTACATAAAAGATGGATGTTCTGTATTAATATAAATGTTGTGTTATTGTATTTAATCAGATTTTTTTCAGTCTAATCCTTGAGGGGGCATTACATAGGATGGTGGTGTTTGTGAGAAAGACACATGATATTTTGTCAAAATCCAGTGAGAAGAAATGGATCTAAAGGCATTTCATAAAGATATGACAACCTGCTATAAGTGTGAGAGTACCATGCCATTGCTATTCAGTCAACGACCTCATTGATATATAGAGATATATTGATATATCGAGATATATGTGAAACACTTTAAAGATGTTATGTATCTTAATCATATACTCATATTCTTCATAAATTTCTAAGCCCAAATGAAATCAAGGGACTAAGCATCCTCTAATATTAAGCACTAATATGTGAATAACATTACATTTGTGGTAGACAAAGAGCACACTTTCATGGTGGTAGTGGAACCACTCACATTCTAGATATTGCAATTACCATATGAAATAAATGATAAACTAGTCTATGCAAATGCTAAGGCTGTGTTGGCTTTTCGCAAATATCAGAATGTCGAGAGATCTGATATTTAGTAGAGATAATTGAAGGATTTCTTGAAACATTAGTCATAATGTTAAGCAAAGAAGAGAAGAAACAATATAAATATAGGAAAATTAAGGAAAGAAGCACTAGATGAAGTTATGGTGAAGTTATAGAAGTAGAATAGAGAAGAAAGTATGTAATATATTATAGATGGATGATATATAGAAGAGAAATATAAGAAAGAATATTGATGTATAAATGAACTATGTAGCAGAGATATATATGATGAATATAATATATTGCATGATAATGAATGTATGATGTGCTATTATTTATTTGTGAATATATGTGTATTTTCAATTTTAATTGTTCTTTCCTACCACATCCTTTTGTAACTCACCACATAAGTTATTGTCTCCCTTTTATTGCTCATACTAAGGTATAAGAACTACACCAAAGTAACTTAGGACAAAATCCTTTATCTATGCTCAATTTTTGCTAACAAGGTATGTCATGCTTGAGGAGCACTTCCAAGCCAATTACACCATTTTACACCATTTGTCTATTTTCATAACAATTACCTAGTGATTTTTCCTTTCGTTATGTTACCCTTTCTTGAATACTCTATTCTTGAATTTAATAGAATAATTAAGGTTGTGCCCTACACAAATATTTCATCCTACTTATTAAACACGAATTATCCTTGAAACCCCCACTTGTCATTGCTACTTGTAGAATCCACCTTGCTTCTTCTAAATTGGACTTACATTACTATAAGAAGAGATGACCTTATTCCATTATGGATTACACTCCTAAAATGGTTTATTCTTCTTACCTTGAGTCTTGACCCTAGGTCCCCTTTCCAAGAAAGTCTTGTCTTTGGCCCTAATGATCTTGAGAATCATGGAAGAATGCAATTTTTTGGTGGTGAAGATATTAGAATGAATTTTTTTGGTGGTGAAGATATTAGAAGCACTAAAGTCACATTCAAGAAGGGGAAAACTATGATGAGAATGACCCCATTTTGGATGGTAAACTAAAGGGAGTGGAGGGTAGAAAAATAATTGTAAGGTGAAGAGTAAAGTGAAAATGGAGGATGAAATTGATTTGGATGATGAGGTAAAGTGAAATATTTATGCCTTGCCCCTCCTATTTCACTGGCTGATCTTCCATGTGATTCTCTCTCTTTAGAGGTTGTTGCTTCAATTGTGAACTTGATTGCAAATAAAAATATTGATATGAACAAAGAGGTTATCATTCATCATACAATCCTTAAGTGGTTCTTCATTGAGACCAACAAAATGAAACTAAAAACTATCTAAATGGCTAAGAAACTTCCAAGGAAAAGGTGCTTGTCCCTATGAAAGAAGAACAACTTTTCTTCAAACATTGGGAGGTTATGGAATAAATTAGTGAATTGAAAATGGAAAACACTAAGAGTGGTGAATGAATTACATTTTTAGAGAAATATTTTATGGATCAAAGCTATTCTAAGGAGGGTAATTAAAGTTAGTAGAGCCCCCATAAAGAAAAATGCCAACAACATTAAAATGTTACAAGATAGATTGAAATCTTACTCCATTATTGATTAGATCAGACATAGCTTGAGAACTAGAGGACACAAAGTAAAGGTGATGAAGGGAGAATGATGACACAACCTTCATGGAGAAGCATCTTAACTTTGTGTAAGATTGGAAAGTTGTTGTTTCTCTCTATCAACTGTAAAATTCCTTGGATTCTTGTATTCCTTTGATAGATTCCAATTGCATCCCCTTCTATGGCTTTCCAGTAGTTAATTTTGTAGATAATTAACTATCTCTTTTGTTCTATTCTCATCAATTTTACCATCAATTTTTTCATAATGTCACACTTGCGATTTCTATTAATAATGCTCAGTACCTATTCAATTTTTTTGTCTTCTATTAAAGGCTTTTGGTATTTCATGGTAATTAATCATTTTGGGTATTTATTTCATCTTTAAGTGTGGGGCTAATGAAGGGAAATGCATGTTAGTTTAAAGAAAGAAAATTAAGGTTGCAATATTAAATCTAGTGTAAATTAAGATATTATCACTCTTAAATTTCTACAAAGAATGCATGAAACTAAATAATTTTGAGATAGGTTTGAGATAGGAAATTTTACGTTGATCAAAAGAAATATATTAATCCTCCTACATAATTCTTGAATAAAAATATAAAATGGAAGGTTAAAGGGATACAAAAGGAATAATATTGGGAGAGGCACAAGTTTGGCATACCTTGTTTTCGTCTATGATATCTTTGCAAGCTTTCTTCACGTAATCTTTGTTCCTCTTCTACTAAATTCTTTCGTTGACTCTTCCTTTGTCTTGTTTTTTTGTTTCCCATCTCCTTTTTTGTAAAATATCGCTTGAAAATTCCTCTAATCTAATCCTCCAATAGAACAAAGCCTCTTTTGATCTTCAGATATTCTCCTCCAAAGCCTCTTCTGATCTTCAAATATTCTCCTCCAATAGAACAAAAATATTTTTCACAATTCTTCAATATTCTCCTCCAATAGAACAATTTTTTTTTCACAATTCTTCAGATATTCTCCTCCAAAGCTTTCCCTGTAAAACCAAAACATCTTTCACAATTTCTATGATTTTTTTCTTACTTATATAGAAAAAATTCACATACTTTCATAATAGAAACTTAAGAAAACAAAAAAACAATTGCAAATAATAAAAAATAAAAAATGCTAATATTAGGAAATCCAAAAATTAGCCGTTTAAATGTGTTTTTTGGAGCCTTCATTCGAAGGCTATCTTAGAGGAAAATTTTGTGGAAAAATTTAGCAGAATGGAGAGGGGTTCATTCGAACCAACCCTTCTAATGAAGGGGGGTTCAAATGAAGGGGGGTTCTAATGAACCCCCTTCGTTCAAACCCCCTTCATTAGAAGGGGGGTTCATTAGAACCCCCCTTTTTTCTCTTTCCCATCCACCATTTCAAATTTTATGTATTTTTTTGACTATCAAAGCCCAAAAAGGAGGTGCAAATGGATTCAAACTTGATAAACCAAGTTGGGGGAATGTAGTGCTCAAAACGTGCTTCCCAACAACTATAAATTTAATATATATATATTTTTTTCATTTTATTCTTTTGTTTAACTGAACATAGGTTTTTCACTGAACATCAAGTTCAGTGAAAAATCATTGTGGAAAAATATTAAATTTGAGAGTTTTTTTTTGAAAAATATATATGCCCTAGGTATTGGTGTCCTCATTCTAACAAAAAAAATAAAATTGAATTTCAATACATACCAAAAAAGTTATGCGTGTCAAAGTGCACCTATGTCTAAATTGTAAATGTTTTGACTTCAAAACTTAATTAAAAAAAAAATTCAACAAAACGTTATGAAACAAAATGAAACCAATAGATACCAGTGTTAGCAACCTAAATTAAAAAGAATCAAAATTTTATCCTTTGTAGAAAAAAAGTTATGTGTCGAAGTACACATCACTTTTAAAAAATGTTGTTTACTATTAAAACTAGTTATCAAAGGAGATGCAAAAAAAAACAATTTATTCCAATTTTTTTAAAAAAAATATATTTAAAATCTACAGAAAAAATCTCACAAATCACTAGTTTACATCATTTTCAAATTCCTAATAGTTTACCTACTATAGAGGTCAGAAAGTGAAGTTTTTTTTGAAAATGTTGACTTCAGTGTCAAGTTTGGCCAAAAAGTGTAACCCATTATTGTGGGATGACCCCACATAGTATACAGTGAAAATTATCATGAGAGATCAACCAAGACACTTAATCTGGAGAGATTTCAGCAACATAATCCTACCTCAATCTTCCTCTCTCCTAGCTTGGCCTCATGGCCTCGGCCTTACCATTTAGCCTCACGGCTTCGACCTTTTTCAGCCAGCCTCACAGCCTAACCATTCTCTCTTGATACAATGTGTGGAAAACATACATATTCAGTTTCCAGGAATCTACTGTCCAAACTGATTCAGTTTGCTCAACTGCCAATGAGCTCAATCGTCGACATTATTCCACATTGGCATGAAATATTAACACTCTTTAGTTTATAAATAAAATCCCAAATACTTTAGGTATCCATGAGTTAGTCCTTTTGATTACCAACTTACTCGTACATCGCATTTGACTATCGCATCGAACTGTTGATCATTCCTTGTGGTCTCCACCATGACATGTGTCCACTGCTTGTGCATTTTTGGAGAATCAAGCTGGGAATCTACAATATTCCCAACAAGCCTCTCGGAATTCCAAGTGGTCCCCACATCCGTCCACCATGACACTCGTTCACTATTGTTTGATCTCAGCCATTCCCCGCCATCCCGCGATGACCCCACCACACTACTTTGGCTGATCGTGATATTGCAAGTGACTGCCATGTGTCCCATCTGATGAAGCTGAAGGGGATGAGTTTTTGTGACCATTGATCAATCGTTGTTTGATCTCAACGGTTGTCTGCTATCGTGCGATCATAAATTACAAGGTCTTTAACGATTGTGAAATCATGGGCGACTGCCACGTGTTAGAGATAGAACACAAATCCATCGAAAAGAGTCACAGTGATATGCATTAGGAACAACTTCATTGGCTAGAGAACCACTATGGGCAGCAAAACTGAAAACTCACAACAATAGCTCAAGTCACACCGATCACATCCATCGGCAAGACAAACTAAGTGTCACACCGGTATCGACCAAACTTATATCGTCCAACAAAGCTTACACCAATAGTTCAAGTCACACCGATGACCCTCATCGCTAGGAAATTCCAGAGGTCACACCGATATTGTCATAAAGGAACTTTACAAGGAGAATTCAGATTGGACTGAGTTAGACTGATCTCACAGATAGTTCAGTATCACTTAAGCAGATTGGCCAAACATCTCAGTGGTCACACCAAAATAGCTCACTAAAAGGTTTAGGCCTGTGGGATTGAGGCACACAATTCCAACAAAACCCCTTTTACGTAATTAAACCAAAATGATGAAATAAGATAATGAAGCATGAACATGAAGTAATGCAATTAGAAACTTTCCATGATTATAGATCTTGAAATGTTGCAACAATTGATGAAGAATCTTGCTCTTGATTGCCTTAGAATTAATCTTGAATGCTTGATTCTTGCTTGCTTGAATTTATATCATATAGGTTTATGTTTCTTGTTATGAAATGAGGATTTGAAAGCTTGTTTATATAGGCAAGGCACTCAAAGGGCTGTTATTTTGATCCCTAAGGCCGACATTCATCAAAATTCAAGTTAGAATTGCAATTTTCTCTCTCAATTTTGAAAAAGTCCCCAAAAGGGACTCATTCGCCACCCTTGGCGAATGGGTCCCACCTAAGGGGATTTATTTTCCCAAGGTGATGAATGATTCCCACCATGAGGTTCTTGAGGTGGGTCTTCAAGATTTTGGGGTTTTAAGGTGTTTTTATTGGGATATTAGTCAAAATATGCCTCAAGATGCAAAAATAAGGGGCCTAGGGGCCTATTAATAATGATATTAAGGGTGATTAGTTATAGGGCATAAATTTCAGTATGAAAGTGTGGTTAAATACACTCTACAACATTAAAATGAGGTCCACTTAGCCTAGAAAGGCACAAGATCCAATGTGAATGTGTAAAACACATTACAACACCAGATTACGTCCACTTGATTTACAAGCCTCCCAAATCTAATGTGAAAGTGTAGATAAATATATTTTACAAAATTAAATTAGGGAAGAGTTAAGTTAATTTAGTTTAAAACGGGCCCAAGACCTAATGTGGATGTGTAAAACACCTCATAACACTAGACCAGGGAGACAAATTAAGTTCAATTTATCATTAATTATTCCTAAATCAAGCAAGGTGCACTTTTTTTGACACTTCATTTAGCCCCCACTTTAATGAGAGGATGAACTTGCTTCAAACTCACACTAAAATAGACATTCATGAGGGGTCCAATTGTAACAATGCGAATGGTCTAGGATAACAAAGATGAAGGAGGTAACCAAGCCCCCATGATCTAAGATCCTAAGTCAAACTAACATAAGCCCAAAAGGACAAACACAAGGTGAATGATTTGTAACAAACCAAGCTATGCGATCATGCAATGGATATGAGAAAAAATAAAAAAGGTGGATCAATCTTCGATGGTTTTTCCAACATGAGGTGGATCAGATCTAGGCTATTTTTCTGAAAATGCATACTCACTCTGAGGTGATGAAACTTTAGGCTATCCATTGGGTGAGAAGTCCCAAAAGGTGAGAAACATACACTCATGGCTGGTATGTACTCACACACACGCAAGTGGCTATGGGGAAAGTCATGCCTCAGATTAGGCTTCCCGCTCAAACCATACCAAAGTTATACCTCCTGATAACTTTGATAAGGCGACACACAAAAATGATCTTCGAGCTCCATGAGGCAAGAAAAACTTTGTATGCTTGAAACTCATAGACATTGTAAATGAAAAATGGTGTAAGGTTTGTTCAAAGGGATTTTGCTTAGTTCATGCAAGGTCTCTTCTTAGGGAACATCATGCTTAATGTTTCCAAGAGAGGACAAGTCAAAGAAATATCATGCTCTTGGAGGAAATCAAGCCCAATGACACCATCAAGAAAAGGATGCATCACAAAAAGAAAGAAAATCGCATAGTGAAATATGAGTGTCGATGTATGCCCCCACTTTAAAGCGGTTGCTAACACCATTACTATGAGAAATTTCTTTAAAGTAGAAGTAGATATGAGATCTTATTCTTGAAGCCCTATGCCAAGTCACATGTTTCCAATAAGCTATGTCACAAAAAAGGTAGTATGTCACATGCAAGCCAACTTAAGGCATGTTGTCCACATCTGAAGCTTGCTCTGATATATTCATGAAAGGTAATCAACTAGCCAAAAGAGACAATGACAAGTGACATACGAGGACAAGGATAACTAACCCCTTGCCCCCACTTAGTGCAGGACAAGGGTGAGATGAATAGGATGAAAGTAAGTATTAGTTAGAGGAATTAGGTGCTTCAACACAAGGAAAAGCATCACAATCCTTGAGATTTTGAATTTTATTTTTTAAAGCCTTACATTCATTAGTAGAATGACCATGAACTATATGATATGGATAGAATGAAGTCTTGTAATAAAATTTCTTTTGAGTTCTTGGAGGGAGAGATATCAAATGATCTTGGAGGAGTCTCAAAAACATACCTTCTTGATCAATGGTAGAAGGTGTTCCTGAAGTTTTCGACAAAGATATATATTTCTTAGTACAAGATGTCAAACTTACACAAGACTTTAGATTGTGAGATTTTGTTTTATCCTTTATAGGAGGGTGTAAAATATAACGAATTCAAATCATTAGTGTTTTGCATGATGAAATTGACATTAAGCAAAGATTTATGTGTTTCTTCTATCTTTTTCAAGGAATCTTTTATAATAGTGTTGATGTTAAGTGAAAGCTTGTTTATTTCTATCAAATGACAATAACCAAGAACATGAGTTGTTTCTTGTTTGTTAGGCTCTATAGGGACATGGATGCCTTGTTCTCTAGCACCACATCCTTTTCCATTGTAGTTGAGTTGTTTCATAAGCTCATAACCTTTCCTGTAAAACTTTTTCATTTCTTTAGGATTTAGTGATTGATCGTAATTAGCTTCGTCAAAGGTTGTTCTGTAATTTGTTGTCTTGTGTTATGAAGTGGTTGAGGCGGATGCTTTTGAAGGGTCTTCCAAGTTTTGTGTTGACATTACTACTTTTTCGTGTGCCTTATTTGAATCTTTGTTTATGATCTTGTACTCACCCATGAATGTATGTTCGAAATCTAAGGAACCCAAATCATCTTCTAATAGCTTTGTGATTTCTTCAATGTGTTTTTCTTTGTCTTTTTGTTGTATGGGTTCCACTTGTGTAGTTGGTTTCAATGTTGCTAAAGTATTTTCCTTGCCTTTCTCAATGTTTAAACAACTATTTGGGTCAGGGTTAGCTTCAAGTGTGTATAATTTGTTGTTGTAGATATACTTCATTTTACGATGAAGAGTTGAAGGCACCCCATTCATTACATGAATCCAAGGTTTGCCTAAAAGGAGATTATATGAGAGATCATGAGGCAAAACATGGATGAGTGTTTCTATTGTGGCGATTCTGACTGTAATAGGTAAAGTGATCACACCAAGCAGTTGTTTTCCTACATTGTCAAATCCCTTAATAGATAAAGAATCAGGTTGAATGTTTGATTTATCCACACCAAGCCTATCCAAAAGGGTTACACTACACACATTAAGGGATGAGCCATTGTCAATGAGGGTTCTCTTTATCCCTTTTCTTTTGTATTGAGCTATGATCATGAAAGCATCATTTTGTTTTTGCACTTCCAAAGAGGGGAGTTCAATTTGGTGGAAAATAATGTCAACATTTATTCCTTGAATCATGGTTGCTATGTCATTCTTGTTTGCACTAGAGTGAACCACAACTTGTTGCAAGGCTATATGAAGCATAGTGTGAGAAGTAGGTGAATTCTGAATTAAATCCCATATAGATATTTTTTTAGGAGTATTCTTAAGTTGTTCAACAAGATCATACTCCTTTCCATGAGGAGGACCCACTAAAATAGGGTTAGGTAGGATAGGATTAGGCAATTGGAGGGATTTTGAAGGTGGTTTTCTTGGTTGCTGATTGTTCCTAGTATTATATGCATGAGTAATGTTATTATGACTCAACTAATGCAAAACATTATTCTTAGGTGGGTAGAGGATGAATTCAAGTTTGTTTTGAGTTTGTGGTTTGTGTGAAGGGGGGTAAAGGATGAGTTGAGGTTGAATAATATTAACATCCCTTAGTGAAGGAGAGTCTAATGTTGCCTCATCATATTTTTCTAGGGATACTATGTTATTGTCAATGTTATCCTTTTCTTGAATCATGATATCCTCCCTAGGAGGAGAGTTTTTAGGAGAACTACAAACCAAATTTTCTTGACATTCAAGGATTGGTTCTTCTAAAATGACTTCATCACAAGTAGGGGAATGATCAATGGTTGGATTTTCTTGCTTATCAATGATGATGTTTCCTTGTTCAATACTATTTTTCTCATGATTCTCATCGATGGGATCTTGTAACACCATAATATCTTCTTTACCAATAGGAGAGATATTATGAGAGGGAGAAATGTCATCCTTTATCACTAAGGTCTCATTCTCTTGTGCCCTAATCTCTACCCTAGTAGGAGAGCTTTTAGGAAAGTGAAAAAAAAGAGGTTCATCACATGTCATGGTTAGATGTTGTAAAGAAACTTCATCACAATTAGGGGAGGCATCAAGAGAAGGACAACTATGATTTTCATGCTTACCAAATAGATCTTCCCATATGGTAAGAGCATTAGGAAAGGGAGAAATGATATTTTCATGACTTTCAATTATATCTTCTAACAGAAAACTATCATCTTCATTAGTATGAAGGATATTAGGAGAAGAGTCAATGTGATTATCATTGTCATCTACAATTACACCCTTATGCCCTATAATGTCTTCCCAAGTGGGAGAAGTAGGATTGTCAAATCTCTCAATTATCAGATCCCCTAACACCAACATGTCTTCCTCACAAATGTCATTTTCATGGTCATTCATGATTGTAGCATTGTCGCAAGTAGGGGAAATGTTGGGAGAGGAATGCAAGCTAAGTAAGGTGGTGGAAATGATTTCATCTTCTATTGTTATACTATCTTCCCAAGGGGAATGAGGAGAAGAGTAAACAAGATCTTCATGATTCTCAACAATTGCATCTTCTTTCACTAAGATACCTTTGTCACTTAAAGGAGAGGTTTTAGAAGAAGAAAAATTATGATCGTCATGAATTTCCATGCTTATAGCTTCTTCTATCACATAATCCTCACAAATAGGATAGATAAAAGTGGGTGTAGGTTTAAGGAAAGAGTGAACATGTCCACTTTGTTTCCTTAAAAGACTCTCATAACTAGGGAATGCAGTGAATGAATGACTAACATGTTTATTGGCTAAATTTTTCTTTGCAAAATTGGAAAAGACGAAAGATAAAATTTTTGAACAATAATTTATGAAAACTCAAAATGCAATGTAAAGATTTAACACGAAATGTAATTTTCAATTTTCAAACAAGGTAATTTACTGATTACATTATGTAATGATCTAAAAATGAAATGTTGCAAATGAAAATTTGGAATGAAGCAATGCATGAAATGGATTAATTTAAGCTAGATTTAGTGAAATGCATGTAACATAAAGTCAACCCAATGAAACAACTAACCAATGGTAGCAAACAAAAGCTTAAAAATAGGGTTTATAGTGTTGTAAATGACAATTTTAGGGGTGTACTGGGACTGATTCGACTAAGGTGGCGAATGAGTCTTAGTAGGGATTTTTTTCAATTTTTTTAAGAATTCTCAATGGATTTTAATTATTTTTATATTGTATTATATGTATCCTAAGTGAAAATGTAATTTTGAGATGATTTGAAATGATTTGAGATGTAAAAATGCAACCTATATGCACTTTCACTAATGCAAAAATTTGAAACCCTAGAATGCAAATTAACTAATGCAAAATGCATTGCAATGTTAATGAAAGTTAAATATAGGATGATGATGGAATCCAAATCATAAATATAATGCTCTATATGTAGGTTCACCAAAATGAACAGTAGAATTTTGTGCTCTGTTTCGCTTCTAGGGTTTTGGACTTGAAAGGGGAGAGACAAAACTTCACTATTCACTCAAGAACAAACCCTTGAGATTTCAATGCAAAGGAGATTGAAATATGACAAAGGGACGGTTCTAGGGAAAAGATAACAACAAATGAGAGTTCACGACCAAGTGTAAACTTGGAAAAGACAAAATGTTTGAAAACATAGTGTGATATGCAAAATTGAACTAAATGACCTGAAAATGCAAGAAGAATAAAACAAAAAATTATAAAACTATAAGTGTGCACCTAAAAACTATTGGAGATGGAATGGAGCTTTGAAATCATGAAGATTTTGATTTTAGACCTGGTGGGACTCATTTTCCATTCTAGGCGGATCGGTCTCGATTTTGGAAACTGCATCGGAGCCTGTTTTAGCCAAATGGGTATCCAAATCCATAAGAATCTCTAAAAAATAGGTAAATTGGGACTCATTCACCACTCTTGATGAATGAGTCCACTTTGACTTTTTTGGAAACTCAAAAGTGGAATATGTAGCTCTCGATCTACTCTTTTTGTTTCTCTAGGTGTCTTAATCCAAAACCTTGATTTTTGGGGATGTAAATGACTTTTTGTGAAGTTTTTTACCTTTCCAATAGGGAGAAAACTCCAACAACTTTGCAACGTAATATCTAATGATCTCCAACCCTTCAAAGCATCTAAATCTACAATCACATAAAGAGAGAAATAAAATGTTGATTGTTAGGGAATAGGGGTTTGCCTTGGTCAAACCCCTTTTAGGTAATTAAACCAAAATGATGAAATAAGATAATGAAGCATGAACATGAAGTAATGCAATTAGAAGCTTTCCATGATGATAGATCTTGAAATGCTGCAACAATTGATGAAGAATCTTTCTCTTGAATGCACTATTCTTGCTTGCTTTAATTGATATCATGTAGGCTTATGTTTCTTGTTATGAAATGAGGATTTGAAAGCTTGTTCATATAGGAAAGGCACTCAAAGGGTCATTATTTTGATCCCCAAGGATGGCATTCATCAAAATTCAAGTTAGAATTGCAATTTTCCCACTCAATGTTGAAAAAGTCCCCAAAAGGGACTCATTCGCCACCCTTGGTGAATGAGTCCCACCTAAGGGGACTCATTCACCCATGGTGGAAAATGAGTCCCACCTTGAGGTTGTTGAGGTGGGTCTTCAATATTTTAGGGTTTTAAGGTGTTTTTATCAGGATATTAGTCAAAATATGCCTCGGGATGCAAAAATAAGGGGCCTAGGTACCTATTAATGATGATATAAAGGGTGATTAGGGCTAGGGACACAAAGTTCAATGTGAAAGTGTGGTTAAATACACTCTACAACATTAAAACGAGGTCCACTTAGCCTAGAAAGGAACAAGATCCAATGTGAATGTGTAAAAAACAAATGTACAACACCAGATTAGGTCCACTTGATTTACAAGCCTCCCAAATTTAATGTGATAGTGTAGATAAATACATTTTACAACATTAAATTAGGGCAGAGTTAAGTTAACTTAGCTTAAAATAGGCCCAAGACCTAATGTGGATGTGTAAAACACCTCACAACACTAGACCAAGGCTACATTAAGTTCAATTTATCATTAATTATTCCTAAATCAAGAAAGGTGAACTTTTTTTGACACTAAAGCTTGATTACTAATTGTGAATCACCAAAGATTTTAATGTCTTTTGCACCCATGATTAAAGCAGCACACAAGCTAGCGAGTAACACTTCATATTCAACAGTGTTGTTTGTACATAGGAAGTTTAACTGATAGGACAAGTGAATAGGATTTCTTGCAGGTGGTATTATTATAACCCTAGTCCTAGAGCCTATTCTACACTTAGATCCATCAAAGTATAATTCCCATGCATTGTCATCTTTTTGAACAGTCAACACATTCTTATCAAGGAATGTTTAGACATTAGGTAATGCTAGGGGTGAGGGAGCATCCACTAAGTAGTCAGTTAAGGCTTGTCCTTTAATTGCTCTTTTTGAAAAAGACTTAAGTTCAAACTTTGTTAACAACATAACCCATTTAACTAGACATCCTGATAAATCTATTTTATTGAAAAGATGTTTGAGAGGATCAAATTTTGTCATCACACATATTTCTACATTCAATAAGTAATGTCATAGTTTACTGGTAGCAAATATAAGAGATAAACATTGTTTTTCTATTGTTGTTTATCATTTCTCATAATCAATTAAAGTTTGACTAATGTAATAAACAAGATGCTCTTTACCGTTTTCATCTTGTTGAGCCAGCAATGCTTTGAGAGCATGTGCTAATGCGGCTATATAAAACTATGAACGATTTATTATGCATAGCAGGTTTTAAAATAGGTGGAGTTGTGAGGTATTCCTTCAAACTCTCAAAATCCTATTTAGAATCCTCATTCCAATCAAAGTGCACATCCTTTTTGAGGAGGTGTGTAAATGCTAATGCTCGATCAGCTAAAGATGCGAAAAAATGACAGATGGCTTGAATTCTTCCTTGTAACGTGCACAATTGAGAAATGTTTTTGAGAGGTGGAATGTTGACTATAGCATCAATTTTCTTCATTTCCACCTTGATGCCTCTATGAGATATGATAAAACCTATAAGTTTTCTGCTATCTATGCCAAAGATATTTTCTTGGATTCAATCTCATATTGTATTTTTGAATCCACTCAAATATTTTTTGAAGGAAATTCACATTGTCTTGTCTTGTTAAAGATTTGGCTAGAATATCATCAACATAGTCTTCCAAAATCTTATGTAATAGTGAAAGATTATTGTCATAGCTCGTTGATATGTTGCACCCATATTCTTTAATTTGAAAGGCATCATAACCCAATAAAATGTACCCTGAACTATTGTGAATGTTGTTTTGTACTGATCTTGAGGATTGTTGAAGATTTGATTGTATCCAGAAAATCCATCCATGAATTACATCAAAGCATGTCCTTCAATCGAGTCTTTATCATGTCGATATTAGGAAGGGGAAAATCATCTTTTAAAGATGCTTTATTCAAATAAAGAAAATTTGTACACATCCTAATATGATTGTTAGGTTTCACAACTATGAAAAATGTTTGAGATCCAAGGAGAATAATCTATAGGTCTTATGAAACCAGTGTCAAGGATTTTTTCAAGTTCCCCTTTAACAAGCAGGGCTATCTTAGCATTCATTTTTCATATCTTTTATCGAACGGGATTAGCATTTTAAGGTAAGTGCACAAAGTTGAGTCGACGAAATGTGGAAGTTTTTTCCTTAGCCAAAAAAATGAAATCGGCATTGCAAAAATGTGATCCCGATTTATAAAAATTGAGATCTCGTTTAGCTTCGGGATCCCGTTCCTAAATTCAATACAGGATCCCACTTTTTAAAAATCAGGATCCTATTTACTAAAGGGTTCTAAACTAACCGATAGGGAACAAGATCCTGATTTATAAAAATCAGGATCCCATTTCCCTATCAATGGTCACACTATTTAATATTGGGAAATGAGATCCTAATTATAAAACGAGATCTCGTTTATTAATAAACGGGATCCAAACGGGATCCCGTTTCTAAAAAAATGATTTTGAATTTGCTTTGTGGTTGGGTTTTTGCTTTGTAGTTTGGTTTGGGAAAAGTATTGGGAATCCAAACCTAGGCCTTCAACATGGTTTGACCTACAAGTTGAAGGTTCTAACAATGTCAGAGAAAAATACTGAGTTTGGATATATGGCTGACGACTTTTTTTGCAAAAAAATTTGACAAAATTAAAACCCATTTTAAATGAGACAATGCAGATTCCAAATATGTAATTTTTTTTACAATTGGATTATTTTTCTATTTTTCAATTAATTTCTGATGAAACAGGTCCATAAACTTTAAATATCAGGGTTTTTAAATATTTTAATAACTTTTGATCAACATAAAATTTTGATGAATGAATTGCACAAGAACAAACTTCAGACAATTCTTTTCAATTTAAAAAAAAAATTCAAAAAATGATAAGTTAAGGTCATCTTATGCACGTCGTACATGACGATTTTTTAGAATGACAAATATGCCTAATAAAAAAATTAACAAAAAAAAATTTCAATAAAAAATTAGAAATAAATATCGAGAACAAGCTTCAGTGAGTCAAAAATATTTTTCCAAAAGGATTTAGAAAAATACGATAATTCAGGTCAAAATATGGATGTTGTACATGTGCATGGTATGGTATAAAAAAAATGACTTTTAAACAGTGGTTTTTAGAAACACCTATTGAAACTCAATTTGTACAATCTGGGTATTGAAATAAATTACATATTTGGAAACTAGACTCTGAGTACTATATTTTATGCTTAGTGACTTTTTTGAAGATTCCATCTTTAAGTGCTTCAAATTTTAAGGTCAAATGTGTCAAATGCTGAAAATTAGGGAAAACACTTCCACTTTTTGGCCAAAAAGTGGACTCAACTTCTTGCCAGCACCCTTTAAGTAAGGACTATGTTGTGTGTCACTATCCTGGCATCAATTCCTGGCATGTCCAAATATTTCCAAGTAAAAAGTTGGGGAAGGTCATGGAGTAACATTGTGTGATCCTCTTGTTCTTCATCATCAACGCAGTTCCCTATCTTAATGACTTTCTCCTTATCATTGATGTCCATTGGTATGTCAATTGTATCTCCTAGAGGGAGTGCACTTGGCTTTGGAAATTCAGGGTTGTATTCTTTTGTACTTATGTCTGCCTTAGTACTTTTATCTTCTGCATATTTTTTCTTGGTGCTAATCATAGCACACGTGACCTTTTTCTTTTGAGAAGTAGGTGGTTTTTCATAAAATCCTAACATTTACTTCAATGCATAATCATCTTCAAACTATTCCCATGATGTTTCAGAATCCATGTCAAGCAATTCAGGATGTTTCAAAGTAATGTTGATTTTTGGCTTATGCATGATATTTTTGATGTTTAACGATGGTATCTTTGTTGCTTATGTAATCTTAGAAGGACAATATCCCAGACCAATATTTGTCTCTTGCTTGTTAGGTTCTATAGGAACTCGAATTCCTTGTTCTTTCTTTCCACATCCTTTACCATTATAACCCAATTGTTTCACAAGTTCATAACCTCTCCCATAAATCTTTTCCATTTCTTTCGGGTTTGGTGGTTGTTGATAATCTATCTCATCAAAGTTAGTTGTGTAGCTTGTATCTTTTTCAAGAGCGGACGAGTTGGATGCTTGTGAATTTTCTTCCAAGTTCTGAGTCGACATGACCATTGGTTTCTTTTGTTTCTCGTCTTCTTTTCTTGTGATTATGTATTCTCCCATAAACAAGGGTGTGAACTCCAAGGAACCCCAATCATCAGCTAATAATTTTGACATTGTTTTTGTTTCTTGTTTGTCTTCGTCTCTAGGCTCTATGTTGGATGTTGGAATCAATGTGTTGAGATGACTTGTTGTTCCTTTTTCAACTTGTAAGAAACTTTCAAGCTTGGGGTCTATTTCGACTTGGTATACCTTGTTGTTATAGAAATATTTCATGATATGATGAAGTGTCGAAGGCACCACATGCATCTTGTAAATCCATGGTATTCCCAAAAGAATATTGTATGAAAGATTGTGAGGCATAACATGAATAGGCATTTGTAAGGTAGCCTTTTCGACTGTAATAGGTAAAGTAATCACACCGAGCAGTTGCTTTCCTACATTGTCGAATCCTCGAATCAATAAGGAGTCAGGTTCCATTTTTGATTTTTCTACACATAATCTATCTAAGAGTTTCACACTACACACGTTAAGGGTTGAGCCATTATAAAAAAGGGTCGTTTATATGCCTACTCTATTGAATTGGGCTATTATCATGAAGGCATCATTTTTATTTGTCAATTCCGATGGAGGCAGCTCATGTTGGTGAAAGGTAATGTCTACATTAAAATTGTATTCATTCCTTGTATGAGAGCTAGTATATCATTTGCATTTGTACTAGGAGGAACCACTACTTGTTGTAAGGTTGTTTGTAACATAGTGTGATAGTTGGGTGAATTTTGAATTAAGTCCCATAGGGATATCTTTGCAGGAGTATTCTTGAGTTGCTCAATGAGATTATACTCCTTCCCACTATGCAAATTTAAACAAGGAGCAATATGAAAAATAAGATTAGGAAAAGATAAGGGTGTCGGGGTTGGTTGTTGTGGTTGTAGATTATTTCTAGTGTTATATGTATGAGCAGTTTAGTATTATGACTCAGTTGCTGCAAACCATTATTCTTGGGTGGATAAAGAATAAAATCATGCTTGTTTTTAGGTTATGGTTTGTGCAAAGGTGGGTAAAGGATGAGTTGAGGTTGAATCACATTAACCTATCTTGGTTTTGGTTTCTCATGACAAGCCTTAGTGGATGAAATTTGTGAGATGAAGTCCTCAAGGGCTTCATCTAACATGTCAAAGTCATCGTGACTAAAAGGATTGAGGGTTGGTTTAACTCAAAAAGAGAGATTTGACATAGTCAAATAACTAAACTTTCACCAAGTGGCTTAGGTGTTTTGGTCTTGCTTTTTATTTTTCTTTCTAGTCTATGTCTAATGTAATCTAGTCTAAATACTAAAAACTACAAAAGAAAAATTCTATCAACAATTTTAATGAATGTAAATGATGCTATTTCTAATGATTGTAGTGTGACAAAAAGTAGACAAACTGAAACAAAACAACAATAACAACAAACAAAAGCTTGAAAATAGGAAAATTAACTTTGTAAACAATAGTTAAAAATTTGCACTAGGACTGATTCTCCCAAGGTGGCGAATGACTCTCAGTAGGGATTTTTTTTGTTTGAATTTTTATGTTTTCTATGCTTTATGACCTAGATCTAAGATGAAAATGCAAGTTTTGAATGATTTTCAGTGAAATTAGATGTAGAAATGAAAACTAAATGAGCTTTCACTAATGCATAATTTGAAACCCTAGAATGCAAATTAACCAATGCAAATCCTAATGCAATGTTAATGCAAATAAGACAATGCACTCCAAATTAGAAAATAAGGTATTCTAAATGCAGGTTCACAAAAATGAAATGGTGGAAAATTGGATTCCTTCATTCACCCTTGATTTGGGGCCTAGAAAGGGAAACTTTCACAAACTTTCACTCAAGAATGAACCCTTGAAATTTCTAAATGCAAAGGATTAAGAAGTCTTGCAAGAGGGATATTCTAAGGATTGGAAATGATCTAATGAGGGGTTACCACCAAGTGTAAACTTGGAAAATATAATACAAGATGAAATGCAAAACCCTAGTTCAATACAATAACCAAGATAATTCCTTAGAAATATACAAGCAAAATAGAACATAAAAGTACTGGAATAAATTATGTGCTCCTAGGAACCTTGATGTGACTAGAAATAGCTCTGAAACACTGAAGATTCTAACTTTTTTACCAAATAGGACTCATTCGCCAACGTGGGAGAATTAGTCCCAGATCTGGGATTTTTTCTAGGAGTCTGTTTTGAGAAAAAGGGTACCAAATATGCAAATAGTTCTAGGAAACAACTATAGTGGGACTCATTTACCACTCTTAGTGAATTAGTCCCATTCTAATTTTTCAAGAATTGAGAGTCCTGATCTACACTTCAACACCTGGTCTTTCCTTCCAATCTGAGTTTCAGATTTGGATCTACAAAAAACACCTGCAAAAAAAATATAACTTGATTTTCTAATGGGGGGTTTGCCATGGTCAAACCCCTACTTTGGTAATTAAACCTTGATGGAAACAATGAAATGTTCATGAAAACCCTAGCCTTAAGTGTGTCTAAGACAAAGAAATCTAAAACATGATGCAACCCTATTCTGATGTGTAAGAACAAGATGTATAGATGAAATTTGAATAATGCAAGACTCACTCTAGGAGATCTCTAATCACCTCAAATGAATCTCAAAGATGCATAAACCCTCCTTAGGCTTTAGGTAGAGTGATAATGGAGGATGAAATCACTTAGAAAACAAGTCCTTAGGCTTGGCTTGATGGCTAGTTGCATCTCCCCAAACTAGAATTATTTATAATTCACCATAGGAAACCATAATCAACCCTTGAAAATGCTATATTTTGACTTAAAGTGAGCTTGAAGACCTGCAAAAATGATTTAATGCTACTTCAAAGCTTCAACTCTACTTTCTTTTGAAACTTGAATGCTCTTGTGAAAACTTGCTTGAAAACTCTTGATGCTTGACTCTTGAAAAATGCTTTCTCAAAGTGCTTAGAATCTATTGAAAATGGCTTAGAAACTTGATTATATAGGAAATAACACCTAATTGACCTTTATTTGAACCTCAAAGGCTGACATCCACCAAAATTTTGAATTAAATTGGTGAATTTCCTACTCAAATTTGAAAAAGTTCCCAAAATGGGACTCATTCACCACCCTTGGTGAATGGGTCCCACCTAAGGGACTCATTCGCCCAAGGTGGCGAATGAGTCCCACCTTAGCTTTTTCAGGTCGATTTTTGAGATTTTTGATGATTTGAATGATTTTTTATGGGATTTTTAAGTGAAATGAGCCCCGAGATCCAAAATAATGGGTCTTAGGTGCCTATAAATGGTGATTTTAAAAGGAAATTAATGTAAGGGTCCCAAAATAGGTCCAAATTAAGTGTGGAATTTCCTCTTTTTTCAAGAGCATACAATTTTCTAAACTATGTTTAGCCCCCACTTTAGCCCCCATATGACTCTATGTGCAAATGTAAGCTAAAGGAATCCAATAATAACTTCTATTTCATAAAAGGATACACATATAAGTTCAATCATGATATGAGAGAATGAAGCCCCCACTGTAGTTATTTGAAAAACCACAATGTTCTAGGAACTGCATCCTACAACATGGATTTTCTAATTGTCTAAATGTCCTCTTATCTAACTTGTTCTAGAATTCAAATTCGAGGGTAGATGTATGGCCCCCCTTGATTCCGCTTGCTTTATAGAGGTGGAATCAAGGTAGTAGTCTAGCCACGTTGAATAAGGTAAGTCATATCATAGGGAATTTTGAAGTACCATACCACATAGTGATAGACTATTGATGATGTTAGGAGCAAAATCATGATTCCAATGCAACAAACGGCATAAAAAATGGAGCTCACTAGCACCCGTTATGTTAATTTGAATGAAATGCACTTTTTATCCCTAATATAGTAAAACCCCTAATTTTAACTTACATGACAGAAAAAAGTGAAATAAATTCTTACCATTTTATCATTTACCTTTTTGTAGCTTGAAAGTGATTGAAGAGTAGTGCAAGGGTACCAAAATAGGTCCAAATAGAGTGTGAAATTGCCTCTTTTTAAAGAGCATACAATTTTCTACACTACACCCTAATATTGAAATAAAGTATAGATATCATTATCTTCACATTAAAGCAGTAGATTTTCATCATACCATGTTTCAAAATAATTTTAGAGAATATGATTTTACTGTTTACCATTTAATTTAATGAATTCTCCATAATTATTCATAAGTTTGATGGATGGGGTGTTCTATACTTACATTGATAAGTCTATTCTTGTATAATTTTTAGATGAAAATTTGATGTATTCAAGAACGGTCAAAGAACATGAGATCCACTTGTACTAGGTTCTTCAATATTTGTGTGGGAATTGTTTGAAATTGTTGCCATTGATGTCAAAGGTATTCAAAGGCCAATGAAAATTGTTGTCATTGATATTCAAAGGCCAAGAGGATTTGTTGAGGAAAGTATTTCTTATAATAGATTTGATGAAAATACAATAAAAATATTTTTATTCTAAGGGCCAACCCTTAGATTCATTGTCACCCTCATTAATAAATAAAAAATACAAAAAAAAATCTTATTTTTTATGAAGAAGGAAACTCCCTTATTGGAGTGCCCCATTTTTGGGGATTTAATTTTTAAAATAAAAAATAAATAGCAATAAAATATAGGGGTTGAGCCCTATTGGAGTGCCCAAGAAAAAGATGAAAGGGTTCATATAAAACAAGGAGTTGCATCCATTATGAAATGACATGTTTTATGAAGTTGGCTCCATTGGTGAAGATATTTAAAGATATTGTGAAGTTCATTTGAAAGTAAGAATTTCATTAAATATCATTTGTATAAGGAGTAGTTTTTAAAAGGTATATAATTGCAAAAAATTGAAGACATTTGAGAAACATTATAAGAGACATATGAGCAGATTTATTAGAGATTATGGTAGAATTTATATTAAAATTTTTTAGGAGATTCCAAAGGTAGACCTTGATGGTGTAGTGAGCAGATTTATGGAGGCGAATTAGATTATATCTAAGAAGAAGTTTCAAATAATTATCATTATTTTTTCATTTGGAGGTTGGTGCCTCCTAACCAAGGAGATCAAGAGGTTGGTTCCTCTCATTAGAAGAGTTTGGGTTTACTTTTTGAGTTGGTACTCAATTGTGGGGATTGGTGTCTCCAATGGTTTGGTGCCTACAAGAAGATATATATATAGGAAATATTTTCCTATGGTTTTCTCTCATAAGGGTTTCCATGTAAGTCATGCGTTCTTCTTGTGTTCTTAATTGTCAGATTTGGCATGTGTGTTATTGTTATGGATGATTAAGTTTTTGAACTATTACTATTGTGGTTGATTAAGTTTTCAAAAGTAAAATATTGTTGTTATACTAATTTGTGACTGTCCCCTATTAGTATAACTATGTGCTCATTAAGAACAATCTCTTTTCTAACTTTTTAAAGTGTGAGTTCTTCAAATTGGAAGTAATTTACTCATGTAATGTTATGTCTATAAGGAGTATCTTAGTTCATCCCTCAAATATTTAATGCATTATAGATTGGATAGTTCCTACAAATGTTTCTAAGGTTCATAGTTTTATGGGATTAGTGAGTAAATACCACTTATTTTTAATGGAAATTTTTAGGGTGGTGCATCTAGTTACTTCTCTTCATAAGAAAGGGAAAAAATTATGTGGTTAGGCTAGTGTGAGTTCCTTTTATATTCTCAAGGAGTGATTACAAGATGCCATTATATAATAGGATTGAATGATTCATTATGAGACAGGGAAGCTCAACCTATATCATGATTTAATTATCCTACACATGATCTAGAGTTCAAAGTTATGATCCATGAACTTATATAGTGGAGGGACTTTCCTTTTATCCATTAGTTACATCTACATACTAATCATCATAGTTTATAGTAAAATTTAATACAACCAAAATTAAATTCCCATCTACTTTGATGGATTTTTTTTTGTGAGTTTCAATTTGGTGTTGTTTGCATCAATGGAAATAAGAAAAATAAGAATGTTGTCATATATTCATTGAAAACGAGGAAAAAAAATCTCTTAGTTTTGTCCTTAAGCATAGATTTGTAGAAACATATTCTTGAGTAGATCCTATAGGATACATGATACCATAAGGTTTGGAAAAAGGAAGCATGGATGGATGACAAAAAAGGATATGGGAGTCCATATTGTAAAAATAAGGGTATATCCAAGAATATAGGGTTTACAAGGAATTGAAATATAAAGTATAAAATGCTAAAACTAGGAACCAAATGATATCAAAATGAGGTATAATCTATGATGGCTCCAAATATCAATTTAAATTACATCTAAAATGTATGGAAAAATTTAACCCTAAGGAAAATCTAGGGTGGGTAAGGTGAGTAAAAGACATGCTTATAGAAAGAAGTGTCAAGCCCTAAAATAAAGACCTATCAATAATTCACAAAGGCTAAGAAATAGCTTAGATCTTAATATATAATTAATTAGAAATAATGGACATCTAAAATACTCTAAAACTCTAGAAAGAAACTAGGTTGTGTAAGATCAATTGGGTCCACCAAAATGAAACAAAAAGACAACAATAAACTAGGTTTACTATAGGCAAATTCAGTACAATACATACATATAAGCAGACATTAGCATATAATAGCAATTAATGTTGAGCTAAAGCTAGATAGATTGTTGATACAAGAATACTCTAAACTCAAGGTGCCTTGGAAATTGAGAAGCCCCACACTTATAGCTACAAAATTTAAGTCACTATTATAGGGAGTACTAAAAGTTTACCTCATTAGTTTAGTAACTTTCATGTCAATGTGGTACCTTGCATTACGTTTCTAAATTCTAATTTTTATTTTAATTTAATTGTATAATTTCTCATAGAAAGCTTCAACTTAACATAAAATTAGTTAGTAGAAGGTATTTAAAAATCCTTGAGACTCCTCTCTTTAAAAAGCTTTTAAATTATTCTCACTAACATGCACTTAGAAATTTTACCATAGCCTAAATATACAATTCCTGGTTGTTATGTAATCTATTTTACAAATAGTAGATTGATAAATCGAAGTCGAGTAATACAAATGAAGTTATGCGTATAGCTATCTTATATGATGTTTTATCAATATTCAAGTACATAGCTTTGAGTCAAATTTTAATGACACAAATTTTAAGAGTGGGTAGAGTTATATGATTTTCTATTAGGATTCAACTAATATAATTTTGAATTATTTTCTCACATGAATCCATCTTCCATGAGAATGAATGGTCCACTTAGCACTCATGGCATCTAAGTGATGGTCACTATATTGAGCCATAAGGACTTCATGGGAGGTCACCCTTTCAAATGCTATTTTGACTTAGTGTACTTAACTATGAAGTTTCTCCTAAAATCAAGCTCACTTGATAACCTATTTGAAAAACCTTCAACAAGTGTTGTGCCTTGCGAATTATTCATTATAAAACTCCCTAACTCATTCATTTATATTTAAATGGTATTTTTACAATGTATCAAATTATATTCATCTGATTTATTATTGAGATTTAATTATGTAATTTTAAATAAACAACTATAGACTAAAAACACCATCTAAATGTAAAATAGAATTATCTGCTGTTTATTTTTTGAATTTTTAAGTCAGCTCTAATTTTCTGAACTTGTAACTCTTCTTCTTTTAAATGAATTATCTTTCATATACATAATATTTTAAAAGCATATAGCAAACACTGTTCATTATAATTATTATTCACAAGAAATCTGACTAAACATATAAAACTTAATAATATTTAATACATGACAATTCTTTGCTACGTTTAAATATAAACAAGATGTGAAATTATATTAACCGTTGGACAGATTAGATTGATATTTAGATAGAATGGTACCTATTGAACACTGCAATTTCAAACGCGACACCGCTCTATTTACATTATAATGAGCAGAAAAATGGCAGGGAAATTCTCCTTTGGCAGGCGAAAGGCGGAGAGAGTAATGTTAGTATTACCACTCACCTTTGATGATACCGGCCAAAGGAGAATACCCCCGTAATTCTCCTGCTCATCCTGCTTACTGTTGATGGGTTGCAGACTTGCCAGGAGGGTCTATAAATGAGTAGAAATAAAGTATATCCAATTAGCATATGCCGTTTCCACACCAGAGAATATATGGTACAATACTGTGGACATGTACAGAGGCAAAGCTAGTGATCTACAATCGTTCTGAAGGTAAAGTGATTCCCTCTCACCATAAAAATATCCTCGTACGATTGAATGTAAAATCATATCCACCGCATCAAGAGACTATTCGTACAATTTTTGAGTTAATTCTAGGTATATAACGAATAAAGCTTTAAAATAGGTTTCCACATATAAATAATTAATTAACTTTTAATAAGAACGTCTATTAAAGGTGCAACTTAGTATGCAAAACAATATGTGACAATACATCATAGAATTTATTGTTGTTGGTGTAGGTTTTCTTATTTTTCTAGTCGGTTGATTTATTTTTCCTTGTTCTTATTTTTTTCTTACAATTTTATTAAGTTTTCTTAGGATAATAAAGTGTGTTTATTATTTAATAACTAGGAGATAAGGTGATGAGTTGTCCCCATCTTTAAAAGGTGGGCCATTTATCACTTTTGGTGGTTATTGGTGGTCATTTCCTATTGGTTGGATTTTCCAGTCCCATCTTCTCCTTAGTTCTATATAAACTCACTACCTAGCTTATATTTGTATGCACTCATATTTTGAACCATAATTTTACATACTTTGGCATATATTCACATTGATGCATGAAGTCATTATTCTATATTTTTTGTTTGAGATCCTAATGCAATCTTGTCATCTTGAAATTTACACATCTTTTGGAAATTAGGGGTGTAATTATGTTATTTAATTTATAGATTTATAGCTTATCAATCTCATAGAAAGATCTTGGTTATTTGTCTGTTTCATATTTCTAACATTATATGAAAGCTTAGATTTTAAGAGTTTTGAGTACTTATATTCTTAGTAAAGAGATTGGATTTTTTTGTATGACCTTGTAATTTCCCTTATGCTCTTCTCTTGCATTTGAATATAATTTAGAGAATTAGATAGGAATTCTAAAGATTTGTTAATCCTTTATTTGCATGTGTGTTTTTGGTGAGGTCTAGTTATTGCAACTATTTTGGCTATAGGGTGAAGCCACAATAGTGGTTTAAAATTGAAGTGAGGAAGTAAAACTCACAGAAAATGAATGGATGGCAAAAAAAATGATCTTAGGGGTTCATATGAACCTATTGGTTCGACTGAACCCATTAGGGGTTCGCTAGAACCTATGTTTGGGTGAACCCTCCTAATACTTTCTCGCCAAAAAATCCATTAAAACCCCTTATAGAAGGGGGGTTCGAACCCCCTTTATTCCTCACCCCTCCCTGAGACACAAAAAACCCTAAATTTTGGCATTCGAAGCTCGGGTTGACGATGAAAATGGAGGAATCTTCACAAACCCAACTTGAATCGAGTCCTCTCGAATGAGCTATCCAACAATATAATTTTAATATGTTTTGGTTTTATTATGCATTTATTTTTTAGTTTTATTAAACATAGGTTTTTCATCGAAATGAAGGTCTTTGTTTTGCACATGTGGAAAAATAGCAGATTATCAAAAAAATATTTTGAAAAATATGAGTGCACCAGATATTGAAGTCCTTGATCCAACAAAATAAATAAAGTTATGCGTTATATAGTCGTGCTATGTAATAAATTGTAATTGGTTTGACTTTGAAACTTGATTAAAAGAAAAAATATTCAATAAAATACATGCAACAAAGTGGAAGCACTAGATATCAAAGTTACAAATCTAAATTCAAAATAATTAGAATTTAATCCTTCAAGGAAAAAAAGTTATGCGTTATACGGTGTGCATCACTTTTTAAAAATGTTGTTTTTTTAAAAAAACCAATTTTCGTGGGAGATGGAAAAAGAAGTGCAATCTGATTCCAAGAATTTTGAAAAAAATATTTTTAGAATCTACAGACAAAATGTGACGAGACTCTAGTTTTCATCATCTTTAAATTCTTCATGGTTTAGCTGCTATAGGTGCCCGAATGTGAAGATTTAGTTTAAAAAAATAATTTCAGTGTCTAGTTTGGCCAAAAATTGTAAACCACTATTGTGGGATCACCCTATAGTTGGAGTGTTTTTTACCGTCCCATTGCATTATGGAAAACTGAGAAATTCAAAATTAGTTTTTTTTTCACTCAATTTGACTATTAGATGACATATCAAAAAATAAGAGTTTGGAGATTAGATCTAGCAAACAACTTTTTACTGAAGCACTTTTGGCCAAAATAAATCTTGCCATTGTATTGAAGAGTTCAAAGAGACAAATTTTGATATAAATTTACTCATCTTTGGTGTTGAGAGCCGTCAAGGAATTTTTTTTTGTAAGAGGGTCATACAACCCACAAACTTCTATCGTATGGTCAATTTCACAAAAAAATAAAAATAAAAACAAAAATTAAAAATGAAATTTTTATTTTACTCTCATTTAGCAGATAGGCACTAAGTGCCCAATGCACAGGAGTACAAGCCAAGGGCCACATCACGTAAGGTCACAGATTATTGGTTTAACTAAGACCTTGAATATAAAATACCTAGGGTTAATCAAAACCATGACTATTAAATTTCAAAAAGACTACCAAATTTCACTTTTCTAGCACCGCTTGAGCATTACCTAGCAGCCACCTCCACCAACGGTGCTGCTCAAGGGCTACCAGGGTCTTCCTTATAGGGGAAATTGGGCCATTTTTCCAATTTACATAAAGAGGGACATAATTGAGATTGAGTTAAGTACAAAGGGAAGGAAAGAGGGAAAAATAAGTAGAGAGATAGGTCTAGAGAGAAAGAGAAATATATAAAGAGGGACAAAGAGAGAGGGAAGGAAGGATGAAGAGAGAGGTAGAGAGATAGGTCTAGAGCTCAAGGAGAGAGTGAGAAAGATGGGTCTAAAGAGGGACAAAGAAATGACAGAGGGAGGGATGGAGAAGTAGATAGTTAAGTCTAGAGTTTAATATATTGATAAGGAGAGGTCTAAATACATAAAAAGAGAGGGAGGGAGGGAGAGAGGGAGGGAGGGAGAAACAAGTGGATGGATAGGTCCAAAGCTTAAGGGGAGACATAGTGAAATATAGAGAGGTAGAGAAAGGGATAGAGAGATATGATGATTTATGAAGATTTGTTCATATCCTTACAAAAAAAATATAAATATTTCATTATTGATTACTTTTTCTAATGTTTCTTGACAGATGAGTTACAAAAAAAACATGAAAAAGAGACTTTGCATATGAAAGTAGTGAGAATTTGATGTTTCAAAAATGAAATATGAAGTTCAAATGATTATAATTAATTTTTGTGTACAATATAGAAACACCACCTATTCCATTGCGTAGGTCTCTCAATCACCTTTCCAACACTTATAAAAAATCAAAATTTCAATAAGAAACACAAAAGTTACACCCATTTTACAAAAGAAGGTTTTTGGTCTTGATAACGGATATCCATTTTGAAAACCTAAGAATGGGTACCCATTTTTCAAAATGGACAGATATTCGTTTCAAACGAATATCTATTTTTTCTAATAAAATCTATAGCCTTGGGATTTCCCTTAGGTTTTCCTTGGTTTTTGGCTTAGGATTGCCAAACCTGGAAAGTCAATTGAAAAACATGTTTTCAAATTTTCCCTAGTTTTCCAAAGTTTGCTCTTTGTGGTTGATGACCCCTTTTTAATCCAAATTTGATGAAATGAAAGGTTTTATTGAAAAAATTATCATCTTCTTGGCACCAATATAAGATATTCCTTATTTTAAATTTAATAGATAATTAGTATTTATTTTCTACATACATTACAACTAAAGTCTTGATTGATAAGCAATTGAAAAACTTCTATAATTTCCTAACTATCGCACATTTTTTTAATCTAAAAGATGTGTCACATTCTATGCTTCTCATACTATAGGATAAAAATAAATAAACTTAATAAAATTTTGACCAAGTTATGGTGGTCAAACAAACACATTTTAATAATTTTGAAACGTTCTAATAAAAAAATCATAACTAATTATTTATTTGCGAAAAAATATACAAAAAAATGCAGCACATCCAGGCATGTTTCCTCTACTTATATTGAAAGATTTCAAACAAAAAAAATAAAAAAATTTCTTGTTCTTAGGTTGGTCAGACATACACCCATTTTTTATTTTTATTTTCCTACAAAATTTAGTAAGTTATTGCATTGAAATTTCATTTTTTCATAGAATAGATTTACTTTTATCCAAAATATGACTAGTGTCCTAAAAACTACATTAAATTTTCTACAAATTTTGTTCTTACATATTTTTCAAATTATGTTAATAACCTATTTAAATTTTTATTTTAAGTTGCCTAACTCTATTTTTCTGAATTTTCATTGCCACTTAGAGGTCTAGCTTGGACCCCCATGATCCTGCACTAACCCAATACAATGCTTCAAAATGGTCACACAAAAAAAATTCACCACTACACCTATACCTTATCTAATTTTACAAATTTTTTAATATTAATTACCTCCATAATCAAGTTAAATCATAAAGTAAAAATATAAGAAATAAAAACTTTACATACAATATTAATCAATTCCAAGAGACTCTATGAATTTAAAAAATATAATAATCACATGCATTGAGAAAAAAAGGAAATATTCTTTTATATAAAGAAAGAAAGATTAATAAGTGGAATACCTAATATTATTTTTGTGAATAGATTTTAGAGTGAAAAATCCTTGGCCATGTTTTTGAATAAGGTTAAACATGATGATTTTAGTGGGGATGATGTGGAAAAGTGGATTGGCTCTTTAGGTGATGATGAGGAAGACAACTAAATAGATTTATCTCTAATTTTTTTTTCCAATCATGATACATTGGTAAATATTATATAGGATGTCATGTTGTTATAGTGAAGAAAATATTTAATACTAATGTCTTCGAGGTTCTTCTAAATGCCTCTACTTTGAATACACTATTATCTCTTATTGTTGGGAGAGAAATAGTGATTCTCATGTCTTTAAGTTTTATGACAAGGATTGATACACAACTTTCTCCTCCCCTCCTATGTGCATATGCATGAAATCAACATTAATTATAACTCATTTACTTTCATTGAGATATAATTATATTTGGTATCAAACATTTTGGTGCAAGATTTTATTTTAATTAGGTTTTGCATCCACATTATCCCTTGTTCAATGACTATGGATTTGAGTGTTTCCCATCCTCTCTCTACTTGGGACAAATTCCATGGGTCTAGAGTTTCATGTTTGGAGACATGGGAGGATGTTATTGATATAATTTATATAAGATATTTAGTTATTCATGGTTTTCTAGAAAGTTTTCATCTAGCACTTAGAAAAAAAACCTGCACACCTACATCACTCAACTTACTTATTGAAAGTAGGTTTCATGCCAAACTAAGGATATGTTGGACACCATCAATTCCCTTCACTCTACCATTAGTGAATCGAATCTTAACTGTTCCATGAAAAAAATTCTTCAGATGAGAGTCTTCACCCAAATACACCTTCCCACAATCATACTCCTCATACTTTGAGAGCCAACCTATATGAGAGGTTGTGTGGAAAGAGGCACCTGAGTCTATCAACCACACATATTTTGATGCATGTGTTGCCAAGGCTGCAACAAAGGCATCACCATCATCTTGAGAGGATTTATCTGAATTTGAATTAGAGACTTTCTTATTTTTGAGAATGACCAATCTTGCTACAGTTCCAATTTTTTTCCATGGAATTTTTACCAAGAGACTTAGATCTCCCTAGAAACATATATTTAGACTTCTTTTCTTTCTTCTTGTATTTATCCTTTGATCTAAAATAAACAAGGGCCTCCTTAGCTATCTCAAAATATTTCCTTCACATCTCTTCACACAGTCGCAAAGAAACCACATCATCCATTTTGAAGGTGGTTGAGTACTTTCGACAACCATCACCAAGTGGCCCCAAGAGTTTCACAAAGAACATGGTAGAAGCATGCAACGATCTTCGTCCTGTATTTTCACACCAACCAAACCCAATTGTGCAACAACCGTATTAAAGGAATTGAGGTGACATGCAATGGATACTCCTTCCTCTATCTTCAAATAATATAACTTCTTTCACAAGAACAACTTATTTAAAAAGGATCTCCCTCAATAAATATTTTAAAGTTTCTTCCAAATGCTCGTTCTAGTCTTCTCTTTATGGAAATTCAGGAGAATAAAATAATCCAAGTAGAGTCTTATCAAACTCTTGGATTTTTGGTCCATTAGATCCCAATCTGCCTAGGTTGTTGTGGCTAGTTTTGTACTTGATATATTACAACACACAAAT
>VDFB02070999.1:47593-68294 GCA_007258455.2 Sequoia sempervirens
TAGCTTCCTCATGTTTTCTTCGAGCTTGCATAGTGTCCCTTGTGTAGCCATATTGTTAATAACATCTTGCTTGAAATCAAATAGCAAATTTGTGATCTCCATCCGGGAAACTCCATTGGAAGAAGACTTTCCCACTACAACATGATAACCTCTACCCTTCTTCACATTTGCTCGGGAGTAATTGAGACATATCTTCATGAGATCATCCCAAGATGCTTGAGTGATATCACTGCCTCCCATCAGGTCCAAGGCATCTATGCAAGTATCATTGATTCCCCTTAGAAAAAAGTAATTTATGAGATTCTTCATTAAGAGTATGGTTTGAATTCTTTTTCAGTGAAAATAGGAATCTTGATATATAATCCTCCAGACTTTCATCTTCCTTCTGTTGAATTTAGAATATATCATCACCTTTACTGCCACTCTTACAGTATTCTTTGTATTTCTCAAGAAATTTTGTTTGCATGACTGGCCAACTATCGACAACACCCCTTCCCAAACTCATAAACCATCTGAGAGCTCCCTCCTTTAAGGTAGCAGGGAACAATTTCAGTTTGTGAGCATCTGAAGTGTAGTCATAACTATGACAGAGGATATCAAACTCGAGCAAGAAGGTCTCTGGATCTTCTGTGACTAAGCCATAGAACTTGGGAAGCAAAGAAGAAGGAATATTCTTAAGGTTGTCATTGTTTTGTTGAGGAATAATGGGGAATTCAAAAGTAGGAGGTCGATTTGGTGGATTACGTGCCATGTTCACCTGACCAAGTATAGGAGCAAATGGATTTTCTTCAGGTTCTTCATCAAATGGGCGAATAGCAAGTCACCACAGATCTTGAAAATGGGTTAGTATCTAAGTCTCCTTCATCCTCAAATAGGCTATAAGCTGGTTCAGTTTTCTTGATAATGAATGGTAGGTTGAGGAGAAATCTTCCCTAAGCGTCTCTCCTTCTATGCATGTAATGAAAATGAATGGTATTTTAAAATATTTTGAAAAACTAACTAAACTACTGCTAATAATGACTATAGCAGGTTCTTAGATTGACACCATCCACGTAGCGGTGTCAAAATAGTCCACCTTAAAAGGATATAAAAGTCACAGCAGAACTAAACCTAGGAATTGGACATTCCAACAAGCGACTAACATCTTCTCATGGTCATTCATTTACTTTGTCAAACCAGGGGACATATACTTGAAATGGAGCAGCACGGTATGTGCACTAAGAACTTGTTTCCAGTCACCATCTATAGAAAACAAATGCTTAAAAATAATGCAACGTAAAGCTTTTTAACTCAAACACAACTCGGCTAAAACAAAAATCATAGCAGCTATTATTAAAGGACAAACTATGAACTGGCTTTATGCTGTAGGAACAGACACAAGGATGGATTCCCAATGCTGGAGGAACAATACAAAGCTGAGTTTGTGTTGAAATCTACAAAAATAGATTCTAACTAGTAATCAACATGAAATGAACAGTTAATTACAACAACTTGCTATAGAATACTTACTAAGTGGGTCCCCTTAGCAAGCATCAACTAGATTACACAAGAAGTTGACTCAAAGCTTCATCAAATTTTATTCATAATCAGAACTATGATACATCGATTACTCTATTTTGAAAATAAAACTTAACACATAACTCTATTACTTGTTCAACTTAATTTTTAACACATATTGTTTTCATCCTCGTTCACTCACACAGGAGGAATGGTTATTTAAATGAAAAAGACAACTAACTAATTAATAGAGGAAGTCGTGATCATAAATACATTCTGAATCCGTGGAACAGATATTCATAAATGAAAGTCTATTTTCTCAACGCGACCCAGAGAAAATATAACATTACACACTCCCTAGATCAAAGGATCGTTAAAGATTCTTCCCAAAGATTCGGTCAAAGAGTTATTAGTGGAACAAATTCTTCAATGGGCAGAGATTCTTTAAGCTTGATCAACTCCTGCTCCCTCCAACAACCTGTAATAAGTGACAGAGGTGAAGGAAAGCATGCACACAAGTGACACGACATCCATTTATTAATCACACGTTAATCCTATTCCATTATCCAAAATCATAAGCATACATCAGCCATACGGGAGGTCAAAAAGGTAATTAATAAAGTTATCAAGCTACAGGAATATGGAATTCGTTGCTATAGGATACCACCCAAAAAGTATTTAATCAATAGGTTTAAGCAACTATTAATAACAAAAGTAAGAGTATCAAAGTTTCCATTATAGGCATGTTAAAGGCTCATCAACCGTTGATCAATCATCATTTGATCTCAACGGTTGTCCGCTATCGTGCAATCAGAAATTACAAGGTCTTTAATGATTTCAAAATCATGAGCTACTGCCATGTGTTAGAGATAGAACACAAATCCATCGGAAAGAGTCACAACGATATACATCAAGAATAGCTTCATCGTCCAAAGACCCACTATCGGCAGTAAAACTAAAAACTCACAACAATAGCTTAAATCATACCGATCACATCCATCGACAAGACAAACTAAGTGCCACACCGATATCGACCAGACCTCCATTGTCAAAAAAAGCTTACACCGATAGTTCAGGTCACACCAATGACCCTCATCGCTAGGACATTCCAGAGGTCACACCGATATAGTCATAAAGGAACTTTACAAGGAGAATTCAGATCGGGCTGAGTCCCACTGATCTCACAAACAGTTTAGGATCACTTAAGCAGATTGGCCAGAGATCTCAGTGGTCACACTTAAATAGCTCACTCAGAGGTTTAGGCCTATGGGATTGAGGCACACAATTCCAACAATCTCCCACTTGATGAAGATCTCATAGGCACCTCCAGAGCACTTAGGAACTAAGATCACACTGGCTCCACCAGTCTAGACCATGCTTTGTACAAATCTCTATTCAACAGGACTCAGGACACCCAATCAACAAATTTCCACACATACCAGTCTACTAGACAATCTGCAAGAAAAAACAAGTGTCCAATTGCAACCGATCACAACCTTCCATGAAACCACATAGATCTCAAACATGCTCTTATTCTCCATCAAAAATTCTCAACCAATATCCAAGATGTCCACCATTCAAGAAAAATACCTGACATCTTCCAACATGCCACCTATGGAAGAAAGGTACAAGCCAAGGTGAATAAGCACCAGTCCAACGAACACAAGAAAAGGATCCCAGTGATATCATCAACAAGATAGAACATCAGCTAGAGCAACAATCATCCTGACTGCTTCCATCCAACTGATAAACCCACATGACTAAAAATTTAGCACCCACAACAAGTGCTAGAACATCCAATCATCCATACCTTAAATATATCAAACATTAGTAAACTTATTCCACCAAAATAACCAACCCATGTGCTCCAAAAGAAAGCTCCATGTTCCAACCAGTCAATGAAGAAAAAACACATTTAGGAACTCCCACTGCATGGGTAATGCCAAATCTGAAAGAATAAAGGAATAAAAATTCTACCAATAACAACACATAGAAATGTAACCATGTATTACCAAGGAACATTCACAATGATATGCACAACCTGCAAATTAATAACCTGGAAGAACAACTCTCATCACAAGTCTTCACAACTCTCCCAAGTTCTCCACACCCAACAAAAGAAAAATATTAAGAACCTCCATGTCATCTCCCATGAATCATGAGTGAAAACACATGACCACAAGCTAGTGATCACGACAGCTCCAACTAAACCTCAGACCAATGTAATGTGAAACCAAACATTAGGAAGACCACCAAGACCAAAGAGAGAAAACTCTGCAATACATATACCTGTAGAACATCCTCCTACATACACTTCTAACAACAAGATTTGTCAAGTATGATCTCCTTCCCATCCCAAAGAGATTCCATAACAACATCCAACCATTCAATCACCAAGATCAAGAATAAAAAATGTAACATGTAAACAATCATGGATGTAAGTCTCTCAAAGAAGACCAAACTATTTCATTTCCTATTTCAGGAAATCAGCCCATATAACTATCTCCTACCAGTTCTTATCAATAAATGATATAACACAAAAGCTCAAGGAGATGTCCACCTTCCACTATGAATCCTCCAAGAACCATTTAACAACAATTCAAGATCCATATCATGAAAGAAAGAATAAAACAAAACTGAAAGATATAATGGGAAAATACCTCTCAGATAAACTTCTGAGTAGACCAAGAGTGGGAAAAGAGAATGCTCCTCCAAGAAATACAAGCCACCATGACTCATCCAAGAGCAATATCCTCATTGGTTTCTATTGAGCTCATGTCCAACCAAGGTGCAGGCTACTCGGACTTTCTGTTGAAAAGAACACCTTTCTCATCTCAGGAGAATTACAACCTCACCTTATTCTCCATGTATCCATGAGCACCTGCAAATGATCATCCCATGCTAAAATCCAAACTGCATTATTGCACTAACATGAAGTTCTCAAGCATATGACCAATGTACTCAAAACACAGAGAAAATCTAGACCACTGCCAAAGCTCCACATATCTGAAACAAGAACTTATCATGACACCATGATCTACACATCCCCCTTAGGAGATACCATGCTCTAAGTGTCTTCACCATGGTCTCAAGTGCCATGCACAATGTCAAAACTCGAGTCAATAAGCAAGATTATACCATGACATAAAGCAAACAAACACAAAACCAACATCACCTGTCCAGCACTAAAAACACCTTAGCCAAAGAATCCAATCATCCTCCATGGTTCCAAAATATTGCACATCTTCAAATAGTGTCCATCCAAATGTGAAAGAACCCTTCTGCAGCAACTAGATCAAAGAGCTCCTCTTGATAACATTTGCAACACTAAAGAAAAACATTCACCACCAAGTGATGAATCCAGAGTCATTGCTAAAGCTCCCACTGAACCGTGACAACTAAGCTTCTCGAGCATCATGACCCAACATCTGCTAATCTGAAAATCCTTTAGGTCCACACAACAACATGTCCATCAAGTGGCACCAAGATCTCCAAAACAAGCAGAGATTACCATCATTGTCAAAAGCTTACACAAAGCAATGTATCCAAGCTATCCATGATATCATGATACAACATGCTATAGGTCCCTATAACCGACTATTCAGGTACTTAGCACCATCCATCTTCTCATCCCAAAGTAATCACACCAATGCACATGTGACCACAAACAAGGCCAACTAACAGATCTACACAAACATTGCATCAACCTCGTGGATATAGACAGTCCACATTTGAGTCATCTCATTGTAGCCAATGGGTAGCTAAACCACCAACCACATAACTTGAAGATCAATTCCATTGAATGTGCAAACCCATCATCACAATAGTAATCATAAAATGAGATATCAAAGAAGATAACCATGTAGACACCAAGACTCCAACACAAGATCATAACCAAATCCGATTTTCCAAACATGTCCACAACGAGCACCATAGTCAAGAAATCCACAAGCAACACCACAAGAATGTTGAGTGAAAAATCACATACCAAAACTCTCATATAGAGAAAGCATCTCACCTCCTCATACCATGCTGAAGTACGCATGCAAAACTGCAACCATCTCATCCAACAATGCCCCAAAAGCTAGGGTCTAGAAAATAGTTTAACAACAACTCTACATAATCACAAGTTTTGCTTGACGTGTAAAACCTACAAAACCACATAAAACATGCAAGTAAAATACATCCTTAAAAAAGGGAAAAAATAGTTCAAGAAATCCAGGCCTCCTTCAAGCCAATTCCAAAACCATCAATATGCACATACATCTGAGAAAGAGATAGGCTATTCCAAAAGCTTTCAAACCATCTAATGATTAACTCCATAGCCTTCAGTATTCGAGGTTAATAGAATACAATGCCTTCCAACACCAGGAAATACCATGCAGCATAAGCACTCTCTTCCATGATTGAGACACAACCCAAGCTTCTCCATATCACCATGGAGCCTCTCACATAGACACCCAATATGAAAGCTTTGCTGCAACTCAACTAAGAAGCAAAGAAATCCACCTCATACATTAAGGTTATACCGCTGCCAAGATAACCAACTCCATCTTCACCATACTTCAAACTATGTGCTATCTCTGAATACTACAAGACTTCCACTCGCCAAAGGATCAATACATCAACCAATTCCTCCAGATTTTCTCAAGCCTGACAGACTAAGAAATATTCATAGGAGAAATACCCAGAACCAACAACCAAAAGAAGGCTCTGATACCACTTGTTGGGAAAAATTGTCATCTCAAAGAAACCTCCAAGAACAGTAGTGCCTTCGGTGCTTCAATTTCAAATATATTTCCTCAAAACCATTACAACTATGTCACAAAGCATAATCATACAGTTCAATTCCCACATTAATCCTTCTGAGAAGCACATGTAAATTTAGTTTCAACAACTTGCATAAACAAGATTCAACAAATAGAACCATTAAACATGAAAGATGGTACAAAATTAGAACACACAATTTATGTGGGGAAAACCCTTTCGGGTAAAAAAACCCCACACTCCAAAAGATCCAAGCCATTGTATTATTCAACAACAAACAAAGTTACAATACAATCTTAGGCTCATAGCCTTTTCATAGAGATTACTCCTTGTTTCATTCTAGAGACAAACTGGCAACAACCTTGTTTTGTTTCCCTCTCTCCTTTTTACATTCCCTGATCAACCTCTCAGTCCATACAACCTTTGCACTTGTTACAATACTTCACATAGTATATAGTGCAAATTATCATGAGAGATCAACCAAGACACTTAATCTGGAGAGATTTCGGCAACATAATCCTACCTCAATCTTCCTCTCTCCTAGCTTGGCCTCATGGCCTCGACCTTACCATCCAGCCTCACGGCTTCGGCCTTTTTCAGCCAGCCTCACAGCCTAACCATTCTCTCTTGATACAATGTGTGGAAAAAATACATATTTGGTTTCCAGGAATCTACTGTCCAAACTGATTTAGTTTGCTCAATTGCTAAGGAGCTCAATTGTCGACATTATCCCACATTGGCACAAAATATTAACACTCTTTATTTTATAAAGAAAATCCCAAATACTTTAGGTATCCATGAGTTAGTCCTTTTGATTACCAACTTACTCGTACATCGCATTTGACTATCGCATTGAACTATTGATCATTCCTTGTGGTCTCCACCATGACACGTGTCCACTGCTTGTGCATTTCTGGAGAATCAAGCTGGGAATCTACAATATTCCCAACAAGCCTCCCAGAATTCCAAGTGGTCCCCACATCCGTCCACCATGACACGCGTTCACTGTTGTTTGATCTTAGCCATTCCCCACCATCCCACGATGACCCCAACACACTACTTTGGCTGATCACGATATTGCAGGTGACTACCATGTGTCCCATCTGATGAAGCCGAAGGGGATGAGTTTTCGTGACCGTTGATCTATCATTGTTTGATCTCAACGGCTGTCTGCTATCGCGCGATCCTAAATTACAAGGTTTTTAATGATTGTGAAATCATGGGTGACTGCCATGTGTTAGAGATAGAACAAAAATCCATCGAAAAGAGTCACAGTGATATGCATTAGGAACAACTTCATCGGCTAGAGAACCACTATGGGCAGCAAAACTAAAAAATCACAACAATAGATCAAGTCACACCGATCACATCCATCGGCAAGACAAACTAAGTGTCACACCGGTATCGACCAAACTTCTATCATCCAACAAAGCTTACACTGATAGTTCAGGTCACGCCAATGACCCTCATCACTAGGAAATTCCAGAGGTCACACCGATATTGTCATAAAGGAACTTTACAAGGAGAATTCAGATCAGGCTGAGTTAGACTGATCTCATAGATAGTTCAGTATCAGTTAAGTAGATTGGCCAGACATCTCAGTGGTCACACCGAAATAGCTCACTCAAAGGTTTAGGCCTGTGGGATTGAGGCACACAATTCCAACAAAACCCCTTTTACGTAATTAAACCAAAATGATGAAATAAGATAATGAAGCATGAACATGAAGTAATGCAATTAGAAACTTTCCATGATGATAGATCTTGAAATGTTGCAACAATTGATGAAGAATCTTGCTCTTGATTGCCTTAGAATTGATCTTGAATGCTTGATTCTTGCTTGCTTGAATTTATATCATATAGGTTTATGTTTCTTGTTATGAAATGAGGATTTGAAAGCTTGTTTATATAGGCAAGGCACTCAAAGGGCTGTTATTTTAATCCCTAAGGCCGACATTCATCAAAATTCAAGTTAGAATTGCAATTTTCTCGCTCAATTTTGAAAAAGTCACCAAAAGGGACTCATTCGCCACCCTTGGAAAATGGGTCCCACCTAAGGGGATTCATTTTCCCAAGGTGATGAATGATTCCCACCTTGAGGTTCTTGAGGTGGGTCTTCAAGATTTTGGGGTTTTAAGGTGTTTTTATTGGGATATTATTCAAAATATGCCTCAGGATGCAAAAATAAGGGGCCTAGGGGCCTATTAATAATGATATTAAGGGTGATTAGTTATAGGGCATAAAGTTCAGTATGAAAGTGTGGTTAAATACACTCTACAACATTAAAATGAGGTCCACTTAGCCTAGAAAGGCACAAGATCCAATGTGAATGTGTAAAACACATTACAACACCATATTAGGTCCACTTGATTTACAAGCCTCCCAAATCTAATGTGAAAGTGTAGATAAATATATTTTACAAAATTAAATTAGGGAAGAGTTAAGTTAATTTAGTTTAAAACGGGCCCAAGACCTAATGTGGATGTGTAAAACACCTCATAACACTAGACCAAGGCGACAAATTAAGTTCAATTTATCATTAATTATTCCTAAATCAAGCAAGGTGCACTTTTTTTGACACTTCATTTAGCCCCCACTTTAATGAGAGGATGAAATTGCTTCAAACTCACACTTAAATAGACATTCATGAGGGGTCCAATTGTAACAATGTGAATGGTCTAGGATAACAAAGATGAAGGAGGTAACCAAGCCCCCATGATCTAAGATCCTAAGTCAAACTAACATAAGCCCAAAAGGAAAAACACAAGGTGAATGATTTGTAACAAACCAAGCTATGTGATCATGCAATGGATATGAGAAAATAAAAAAGGTGGATCAATCTTCGACTGTTTTTCCAACATGATGTGGATCAGATTTAGGCTATTTTTCTGAAAATACATACTCACTCTAAGGTGATGAAACTTTAGGCTATCCGTTGGGTGAGAAGTCCCAAAAGGTGAGAAACATACACTCATGGTTGGTATGTACTCACACACACGCAAGTGGCTATGGGGAAAGTCATGCCTCAAATTAGGCTTCCCACTCAAACCATACCAAAGTTATACCTCCTGATAACTTTGATAAGGTGACACACAAAAATGATCTTCGAGCTCCATGAGGCAAGAAAAACTTCATATGCTTGAAACTCATAGACATTGTAAATGAAAAATGGTGTAAGGTTTGTTCAAAGGGATTTTGCTTAGTTCATGCAAGGTCTCTTCTTAGGGAACATCATGCTTAATGTTTCCAAGAGAGGACAAGTCAAAGAAATATCATGCTCTTGGAGGAAATCAAGCCCAATGACACCATCAAGAAAAGGATGCATCACAAAAAGAAAGAAAATCGCATAGTGAAATATGAGTGTCGATGTATGCCCCCACTTTAAAGCGGTTGCTAACACCATTACTATGAGAAATTTCTTTAAAGTAGAAGTAGATATGAGATCTTATTCTTGAAGCCCTATGCCAAGTCACATGTTTCCAATAAGCTATGTCACAAAAAAGGTAGTATGTCACATGCAAGCCAACTTAAGGCATGTTGTCCACATCTGAAGCTTGCTCTGATATATTCATGAAAGGTAATCAACTAGCCAAAAGAGACAATGACAAGTGACATACGAGGACAAGGATAACTAACCCCTTGCCCCCACTTAGTGCAGGACAAGGGTGAGATGAATAGGATGAAAGTAAGTATTAGTTAGAGGAATTAGGTGCTTCAACACAAGGAAAAGCATCACAATCCTTGAGATTTTGAATTTTATTTTTTAAAGCCTTACATTCATTAGTAGAATGACCATGAACTATATGATATGCATAGAATGTAGTCTTGTAATAAAATTTCTTTTGAGTTCTTGGAGGGAGAGATATCAAATGATCTTGGAGGAGTCTCAAAAACATACCTTCTTGATCAATGGTAGAAGGTGTTCCTGAAGTTTTCGACAAAGATATATATTTCTTAGTACAAGATGTCAAACTTACACAAGACTTTAGATTGTGAGATTTTGTTTTATCCTTTATAGGAGGGTGTAAAATATAACGAATTCAAATCATTAGTGTTTTGCATGATGAAATTGACATTAAGCAAAGATTTATGTGTTTCTTCTATCTTTTTCAAGGAATCTTTTATAATAGTGTTGATGTTAAGTGAAAGCTTGTTTATTTCTATCAAATGACAATAACCAAGAACATGAGTTGTTTCTTGTTTGTTAGGCTCTATAGGGACATGGATGCCTTGTTCTCTAGCACCACATCCTTTTCCATTGTAGTTGAGTTGTTTCATAAGCTCATAACCTTTCCTGTAAAACTTTTTCATTTCTTTAGGATTTAGTGATTGATCGTAATTAGCTTCGTCAAAGGTTGTTCTGTAATTTGTTGTCTTGTGTTATGAAGTGGTTGAGGCGGATGCTTTTGAAGGGTCTTCCAAGTTTTGTGTTGACATTACTACTTTTTCGTGTGCCTTATTTGAATCTTTGTTTATGATCTTGTACTCACCCATGAATGTATGTTCGAAATCTAAGGAACCCAAATCATCTTCTAATAGCTTTGTGATTTCTTCAATGTGTTTTTCTTTGTCTTTTTGTTGTATGGGTTCCACTTGTGTAGTTGGTTTCAATGTTGCTAAAGTATTTTCCTTGCCTTTCTCAATGTTTAAACAACTATTTGGGTCAGGGTTAGCTTCAAGTGTGTATAATTTGTTGTTGTAGATATACTTCATTTTACGATGAAGAGTTGAAGGCACCCCATTCATTACATGAATCCAAGGTTTGCCTAAAAGGAGATTATATGAGAGATCATGAGGCAAAACATGGATGAGTGTTTCTATTGTGGCGATTCTGACTGTAATAGGTAAAGTGATCACACCAAGCAGTTGTTTTCCTACATTGTCAAATCCCTTAATAGATAAAGAATCAGGTTGAATGTTTGATTTATCCACACCAAGCCTATCCAAAAGGGTTACACTACACACATTAAGGGATGAGCCATTGTCAATGAGGGTTCTCTTTATCCCTTTTCTTTTGTATTGAGCTATGATCATGAAAGCATCATTTTGTTTTTGCACTTCCAAAGAGGGGAGTTCAATTTGGTGGAAAATAATGTCAACATTTATTCCTTGAATCATGGTTGCTATGTCATTCTTGTTTGCACTAGAGTGAACCACAACTTGTTGCAAGGCTATATGAAGCATAGTGTGAGAAGTAGGTGAATTCTGAATTAAATCCCATATAGATATTTTTTTAGGAGTATTCTTAAGTTGTTCAACAAGATCATACTCCTTTCCATGAGGAGGACCCACTAAAATAGGGTTAGGTAGGATAGGATTAGGCAATTGGAGGGATTTTGAAGGTGGTTTTCTTGGTTGCTGATTGTTCCTAGTATTATATGCATGAGTAATGTTATTATGACTCAACTAATGCAAAACATTATTCTTAGGTGGGTAGAGGATGAATTCAAGTTTGTTTTGAGTTTGTGGTTTGTGTGAAGGGGGGTAAAGGATGAGTTGAGGTTGAATAATATTAACATCCCTTAGTGAAGGAGAGTCTAATGTTGCCTCATCATATTTTTCTAGGGATACTATGTTATTGTCAATGTTATCCTTTTCTTGAATCATGATATCCTCCCTAGGAGGAGAGTTTTTAGGAGAACTACAAACCAAATTTTCTTGACATTCAAGGATTGGTTCTTCTAAAATGACTTCATCACAAGTAGGGGAATGATCAATGGTTGGATTTTCTTGCTTATCAATGATGATGTTTCCTTGTTCAATACTATTTTTCTCATGATTCTCATCGATGGGATCTTGTAACACCATAATATCTTCTTTACCAATAGGAGAGATATTATGAGAGGGAGAAATGTCATCCTTTATCACTAAGGTCTCATTCTCTTGTGCCCTAATCTCTACCCTAGTAGGAGAGCTTTTAGGAAAGTGAAAAAAAAGAGGTTCATCACATGTCATGGTTAGATGTTGTAAAGAAACTTCATCACAATTAGGGGAGGCATCAAGAGAAGGACAACTATGATTTTCATGCTTACCAAATAGATCTTCCCATATGGTAAGAGCATTAGGAAAGGGAGAAATGATATTTTCATGACTTTCAATTATATCTTCTAACAGAAAACTATCATCTTCATTAGTATGAAGGATATTAGGAGAAGAGTCAATGTGATTATCATTGTCATCTACAATTACACCCTTATGCCCTATAATGTCTTCCCAAGTGGGAGAAGTAGGATTGTCAAATCTCTCAATTATCAGATCCCCTAACACCAACATGTCTTCCTCACAAATGTCATTTTCATGGTCATTCATGATTGTAGCATTGTCGCAAGTAGGGGAAATGTTGGGAGAGGAATGCAAGCTAAGTAAGGTGGTGGAAATGATTTCATCTTCTATTGTTATACTATCTTCCCAAGGGGAATGAGGAGAAGAGTAAACAAGATCTTCATGATTCTCAACAATTGCATCTTCTTTCACTAAGATACCTTTGTCACTTAAAGGAGAGGTTTTAGAAGAAGAAAAATTATGATCGTCATGAATTTCCATGCTTATAGCTTCTTCTATCACATAATCCTCACAAATAGGATAGATAAAAGTGGGTGTAGGTTTAAGGAAAGAGTGAACATGTCCACTTTGTTTCCTTAAAAGACTCTCATAACTAGGGAATGCAGTGAATGAATGACTAACATGTTTATTGGCTAAATTTTTCTTTGCAAAATTGGAAAAGACGAAAGATAAAATTTTTGAACAATAATTTATGAAAACTCAAAATGCAATGTAAAGATTTAACACGAAATGTAATTTTCAATTTTCAAACAAGGTAATTTACTGATTACATTATGTAATGATCTAAAAATGAAATGTTGCAAATGAAAATTTGGAATGAAGCAATGCATGAAATGGATTAATTTAAGCTAGATTTAGTGAAATGCATGTAACATAAAGTCAACCCAATGAAACAACTAACCAATGGTAGCAAACAAAAGCTTAAAAATAGGGTTTATAGTGTTGTAAATGACAATTTTAGGGGTGTACTGGGACTGATTCGACTAAGGTGGCGAATGAGTCTTAGTAGGGATTTTTTTCAATTTTTTTAAGAATTCTCAATGGATTTTAATTATTTTTATATTGTATTATATGTATCCTAAGTGAAAATGTAATTTTGAGATGATTTGAAATGATTTGAGATGTAAAAATGCAACCTATATGCACTTTCACTAATGCAAAAATTTGAAACCCTAGAATGCAAATTAACTAATGCAAAATGCATTGCAATGTTAATGAAAGTTAAATATAGGATGATGATGGAATCCAAATCATAAATATAATGCTCTATATGTAGGTTCACCAAAATGAACAGTAGAATTTTGTGCTCTGTTTCGCTTCTAGGGTTTTGGACTTGAAAGGGGAGAGACAAAACTTCACTATTCACTCAAGAACAAACCCTTGAGATTTCAATGCAAAGGAGATTGAAATATGACAAAGGGACGGTTCTAGGGAAAAGATAACAACAAATGAGAGTTCACGACCAAGTGTAAACTTGGAAAAGACAAAATGTTTGAAAACATAGTGTGATATGCAAAATTGAACTAAATGACCTGAAAATGCAAGAAGAATAAAACAAAAAATTATAAAACTATAAGTGTGCACCTAAAAACTATTGGAGATGGAATGGAGCTTTGAAATCATGAAGATTTTGATTTTAGACCTGGTGGGACTCATTTTCCATTCTAGGCGGATCGGTCTCGATTTTGGAAACTGCATCGGAGCCTGTTTTAGCCAAATGGGTATCCAAATCCATAAGAATCTCTAAAAAATAGGTAAATTGGGACTCATTCACCACTCTTGATGAATGAGTCCACTTTGACTTTTTTGGAAACTCAAAAGTGGAATATGTAGCTCTCGATCTACTCTTTTTGTTTCTCTAGGTGTCTTAATCCAAAACCTTGATTTTTGGGGATGTAAATGACTTTTTGTGAAGTTTTTTACCTTTCCAATAGGGAGAAAACTCCAACAACTTTGCAACGTAATATCTAATGATCTCCAACCCTTCAAAGCATCTAAATCTACAATCACATAAAGAGAGAAATAAAATGTTGATTGTTAGGGAATAGGGGTTTGCCTTGGTCAAACCCCTTTTAGGTAATTAAACCAAAATGATGAAATAAGATAATGAAGCATGAACATGAAGTAATGCAATTAGAAGCTTTCCATGATGATAGATCTTGAAATGCTGCAACAATTGATGAAGAATCTTTCTCTTGAATGCACTATTCTTGCTTGCTTTAATTGATATCATGTAGGCTTATGTTTCTTGTTATGAAATGAGGATTTGAAAGCTTGTTCATATAGGAAAGGCACTCAAAGGGTCATTATTTTGATCCCCAAGGATGGCATTCATCAAAATTCAAGTTAGAATTGCAATTTTCCCACTCAATGTTGAAAAAGTCCCCAAAAGGGACTCATTCGCCACCCTTGGTGAATGAGTCCCACCTAAGGGGACTCATTCACCCATGGTGGAAAATGAGTCCCACCTTGAGGTTGTTGAGGTGGGTCTTCAATATTTTAGGGTTTTAAGGTGTTTTTATCAGGATATTAGTCAAAATATGCCTCGGGATGCAAAAATAAGGGGCCTAGGTACCTATTAATGATGATATAAAGGGTGATTAGGGCTAGGGACACAAAGTTCAATGTGAAAGTGTGGTTAAATACACTCTACAACATTAAAACGAGGTCCACTTAGCCTAGAAAGGAACAAGATCCAATGTGAATGTGTAAAAAACAAATGTACAACACCAGATTAGGTCCACTTGATTTACAAGCCTCCCAAATTTAATGTGATAGTGTAGATAAATACATTTTACAACATTAAATTAGGGCAGAGTTAAGTTAACTTAGCTTAAAATAGGCCCAAGACCTAATGTGGATGTGTAAAACACCTCACAACACTAGACCAAGGCTACATTAAGTTCAATTTATCATTAATTATTCCTAAATCAAGAAAGGTGAACTTTTTTTGACACTAAAGCTTGATTACTAATTGTGAATCACCAAAGATTTTAATGTCTTTTGCACCCATGATTAAAGCAGCACACAAGCTAGCGAGTAACACTTCATATTCAACAGTGTTGTTTGTACATAGGAAGTTTAACTGATAGGACAAGTGAATAGGATTTCTTGCAGGTGGTATTATTATAACCCTAGTCCTAGAGCCTATTCTACACTTAGATCCATCAAAGTATAATTCCCATGCATTGTCATCTTTTTGAACAGTCAACACATTCTTATCAAGGAATGTTTAGACATTAGGTAATGCTAGGGGTGAGGGAGCATCCACTAAGTAGTCAGTTAAGGCTTGTCCTTTAATTGCTCTTTTTGAAAAAGACTTAAGTTCAAACTTTGTTAACAACATAACCCATTTAACTAGACATCCTGATAAATCTATTTTATTGAAAAGATGTTTGAGAGGATCAAATTTTGTCATCACACATATTTCTACATTCAATAAGTAATGTCATAGTTTACTGGTAGCAAATATAAGAGATAAACATTGTTTTTCTATTGTTGTTTATCATTTCTCATAATCAATTAAAGTTTGACTAATGTAATAAACAAGATGCTCTTTACCGTTTTCATCTTGTTGAGCCAGCAATGCTTTGAGAGCATGTGCTAATGCGGCTATATAAAACTATGAACGATTTATTATGCATAGCAGGTTTTAAAATAGGTGGAGTTGTGAGGTATTCCTTCAAACTCTCAAAATCCTATTTAGAATCCTCATTCCAATCAAAGTGCACATCCTTTTTGAGGAGGTGTGTAAATGCTAATGCTCGATCAGCTAAAGATGCGAAAAAATGACAGATGGCTTGAATTCTTCCTTGTAACGTGCACAATTGAGAAATGTTTTTGAGAGGTGGAATGTTGACTATAGCATCAATTTTCTTCATTTCCACCTTGATGCCTCTATGAGATATGATAAAACCTATAAGTTTTCTGCTATCTATGCCAAAGATATTTTCTTGGATTCAATCTCATATTGTATTTTTGAATCCACTCAAATATTTTTTGAAGGAAATTCACATTGTCTTGTCTTGTTAAAGATTTGGCTAGAATATCATCAACATAGTCTTCCAAAATCTTATGTAATAGTGAAAGATTATTGTCATAGCTCGTTGATATGTTGCACCCATATTCTTTAATTTGAAAGGCATCATAACCCAATAAAATGTACCCTGAACTATTGTGAATGTTGTTTTGTACTGATCTTGAGGATTGTTGAAGATTTGATTGTATCCAGAAAATCCATCCATGAATTACATCAAAGCATGTCCTTCAATCGAGTCTTTATCATGTCGATATTAGGAAGGGGAAAATCATCTTTTAAAGATGCTTTATTCAAATAAAGAAAATTTGTACACATCCTAATATGATTGTTAGGTTTCACAACTATGAAAAATGTTTGAGATCCAAGGAGAATAATCTATAGGTCTTATGAAACCAGTGTCAAGGATTTTTTCAAGTTCCCCTTTAACAAGCAGGGCTATCTTAGCATTCATTTTTCATATCTTTTATCGAACGGGATTAGCATTTTAAGGTAAGTGCACAAAGTTGAGTCGACGAAATGTGGAAGTTTTTTCCTTAGCCAAAAAAATGAAATCGGCATTGCAAAAATGTGATCCCGATTTATAAAAATTGAGATCTCGTTTAGCTTCGGGATCCCGTTCCTAAATTCAATACAGGATCCCACTTTTTAAAAATCAGGATCCTATTTACTAAAGGGTTCTAAACTAACCGATAGGGAACAAGATCCTGATTTATAAAAATCAGGATCCCATTTCCCTATCAATGGTCACACTATTTAATATTGGGAAATGAGATCCTAATTATAAAACGAGATCTCGTTTATTAATAAACGGGATCCAAACGGGATCCCGTTTCTAAAAAAATGATTTTGAATTTGCTTTGTGGTTGGGTTTTTGCTTTGTAGTTTGGTTTGGGAAAAGTATTGGGAATCCAAACCTAGGCCTTCAACATGGTTTGACCTACAAGTTGAAGGTTCTAACAATGTCAGAGAAAAATACTGAGTTTGGATATATGGCTGACGACTTTTTTTGCAAAAAAATTTGACAAAATTAAAACCCATTTTAAATGAGACAATGCAGATTCCAAATATGTAATTTTTTTTACAATTGGATTATTTTTCTATTTTTCAATTAATTTCTGATGAAACAGGTCCATAAACTTTAAATATCAGGGTTTTTAAATATTTTAATAACTTTTGATCAACATAAAATTTTGATGAATGAATTGCACAAGAACAAACTTCAGACAATTCTTTTCAATTTAAAAAAAAAATTCAAAAAATGATAAGTTAAGGTCATCTTATGCACGTCGTACATGACGATTTTTTAGAATGACAAATATGCCTAATAAAAAAATTAACAAAAAAATTTCAATAAAAGTGCAAAAATGTCGAGAACAAGCTTCAGTGAGTCACAAATATTTTTCCAAAGGATTTAAGAAAAATCGATAATTGAGGTCAAAATATGGATGTTGTACGTGCATGAGTATGGTATAAAAAGTGACTTTTTAGGCAGTGGTTTTAAAACACCTATTGAAACTCAATTTGTACAATCACGGGTATTGAAATAAATTACATATTTGGAAACTAGACTCTGATGTATTTTATGTTTAAAGTGACTTTTAGAGATTCCATCTTTAAGAAGTGCTTCAAATTTTAAGGTCAAATGTGTCAAATGCTGAAAATTAGGAAAGAAACACACTTTTTGACCAAGAAGTGGACTCAATTTCTTGCAGCACCCCAAGTAGGACTATGTTGTGTCACTATCACAGCATCAGTCCTAGCATGTCAAATGTTCCAAGTAAAAGTTGGGGAAGGTCATGGAGTAACATTGTGTGATCCTCTTGTTCTTCATCATCAAAGAGTTCCTATCTTAATGAATTTCTCCTTATCATTGATGTCCATTGGTATGTCAATTGTATCTCCTAGAGGAGTGCACTTGGCTTTGATCAGGGTTGTATTCTTTTGTACTTATGTCTGCCTTAGTACTTTTATCTTCTGCATATTTTTTCTTGGTGCTAATCATAGCACACGTGACCTTTTTCTTTTGAGAAGTAGGTGGTTTTTCATAAAATCCTAACATTTACTTCAATGCATAATCATCTTCAAACTATTCCCATGATGTTTCAGAATCCATGTCAAGCAATTCAGGATGTTTCAAAGTAATGTTGATTTTTGGCTTATGCATGATATTTTTGATGTTTAACGATGGTATCTTTGTTGCTTATGTAATCTTAGAAGGACAATATCCCAGACCAATATTTGTCTCTTGCTTGTTAGGTTCTATAGGAACTCGAATTCCTTGTTCTTTCTTTCCACATCCTTTACCATTATAACCCAATTGTTTCACAAGTTCATAACCTCTCCCATAAATCTTTTCCATTTCTTTCGGGTTTGGTGGTTGTTGATAATCTATCTCATCAAAGTTAGTTGTGTAGCTTGTATCTTTTTCAAGAGCGGACGAGTTGGATGCTTGTGAATTTTCTTCCAAGTTCTGAGTCGACATGACCATTGGTTTCTTTTGTTTCTCGTCTTCTTTTCTTGTGATTATGTATTCTCCCATAAACAAGGGTGTGAACTCCAAGGAACCCCAATCATCAGCTAATAATTTTGACATTGTTTTTGTTTCTTGTTTGTCTTCGTCTCTAGGCTCTATGTTGGATGTTGGAATCAATGTGTTGAGATGACTTGTTGTTCCTTTTTCAACTTGTAAGAAACTTTCAAGCTTGGGGTCTATTTCGACTTGGTATACCTTGTTGTTATAGAAATATTTCATGATATGATGAAGTGTCGAAGGCACCACATGCATCTTGTAAATCCATGGTATTCCCAAAAGAATATTGTATGAAAGATTGTGAGGCATAACATGAATAGGCATTTGTAAGGTAGCCTTTTCGACTGTAATAGGTAAAGTAATCACACCGAGCAGTTGCTTTCCTACATTGTCGAATCCTCGAATCAATAAGGAGTCAGGTTCCATTTTTGATTTTTCTACACATAATCTATCTAAGAGTTTCACACTACACACGTTAAGGGTTGAGCCATTATAAAAAAGGGTCGTTTATATGCCTACTCTATTGAATTGGGCTATTATCATGAAGGCATCATTTTTATTTGTCAATTCCGATGGAGGCAGCTCATGTTGGTGAAAGGTAATGTCTACATTAAAATTGTATTCATTCCTTGTATGAGAGCTAGTATATCATTTGCATTTGTACTAGGAGGAACCACTACTTGTTGTAAGGTTGTTTGTAACATAGTGTGATAGTTGGGTGAATTTTGAATTAAGTCCCATAGGGATATCTTTGCAGGAGTATTCTTGAGTTGCTCAATGAGATTATACTCCTTCCCACTATGCAAATTTAAACAAGGAGCAATATGAAAAATAAGATTAGGAAAAGATAAGGGTGTCGGGGTTGGTTGTTGTGGTTGTAGATTATTTCTAGTGTTATATGTATGAGCAGTTTAGTATTATGACTCAGTTGCTGCAAACCATTATTCTTGGGTGGATAAAGAATAAAATCATGCTTGTTTTTAGGTTATGGTTTGTGCAAAGGTGGGTAAAGGATGAGTTGAGGTTGAATCACATTAACCTATCTTGGTTTTGGTTTCTCATGACAAGCCTTAGTGGATGAAATTTGTGAGATGAAGTCCTCAAGGGCTTCATCTAACATGTCAAAGTCATCGTGACTAAAAGGATTGAGGGTTGGTTTAACTCAAAAAGAGAGATTTGACATAGTCAAATAACTAAACTTTCACCAAGTGGCTTAGGTGTTTTGGTCTTGCTTTTTATTTTTCTTTCTAGTCTATGTCTAATGTAATCTAGTCTAAATACTAAAAACTACAAAAGAAAAATTCTATCAACAATTTTAATGAATGTAAATGATGCTATTTCTAATGATTGTAGTGTGACAAAAAGTAGACAAACTGAAACAAAACAACAATAACAACAAACAAAAGCTTGAAAATAGGAAAATTAACTTTGTAAACAATAGTTAAAAATTTGCACTAGGACTGATTCTCCCAAGGTGGCGAATGACTCTCAGTAGGGATTTTTTTTGTTTGAATTTTTATGTTTTCTATGCTTTATGACCTAGATCTAAGATGAAAATGCAAGTTTTGAATGATTTTCAGTGAAATTAGATGTAGAAATGAAAACTAAATGAGCTTTCACTAATGCATAATTTGAAACCCTAGAATGCAAATTAACCAATGCAAATCCTAATGCAATGTTAATGCAAATAAGACAATGCACTCCAAATTAGAAAATAAGGTATTCTAAATGCAGGTTCACAAAAATGAAATGGTGGAAAATTGGATTCCTTCATTCACCCTTGATTTGGGGCCTAGAAAGGGAAAC